>CAEGAG010186603.1:0-10075 GCA_903067065.1 Brachyrhaphis terrabensis
GATTTAAATCAATTTAATGAGATAAAATTTCAAAATCAAGTGTATTAAATCTAAAGAAATGCAATAATTAAGAAGTGAAAACACACCACTAGACAAGGGCAGCATCATTCCATCATTGGGTGAGATCTAATGGAGGTCAAATAAACTCTTCAACACTTTCCCAGACTGTTTCTCATTTGTTTTTTACATTTCTAATATCAGAGTGTAACTTTTTGAGATCTTACAGCCAACTTTACGTTGGAAATGTTTTGTTGTAATAATATTTCAATTCTAAAGGTGTTACTGTTCATCAATCTAGGGCGGGGATAGAGTAGCTGGACTCAGCTTTCCAAACAATCAGATGAAATATATTTTTGTTTGAATTTATTGGGATGAACCTGTCATTTTAAGGTGTTTTAGAGGCTATTTTGTTCAAATTAACTCACTCAAGCTGTAAGCAAAGTATTTATTCAACAACTCCAAAACAGAACACACAATATAAAAAAAAATATTAAGTGCTGCATGTCTTATAAAACAGTCAAAAAAATCCTGAAAACATGGTATAAATACAAGTGAGATTTATGTACAAATACCAAAAAAATAATGCTCATTGGAAAAAAAATATTCTACAAATCTTCAAATTATATCCTCTATTCTATTTAATAAAAACTCACACGCAAACACACCATGACACCCATTTACCAATCTGCCAAACACACAAACACAATTTTCAAGTTTTGTTAGGACAGGACAGGTAGCTTATCTCTGCAGTGTAGAGGGAAAGCCAAAAAATAAAAAATAAACTTAAGCAAAAAATTCAAATATTCAAATCTCTAGAAAACTTAAAAAAACTCAAATAAAATAAAAAAACAATAATAATGAACCCCCAATCCCACCTCACCTGTAACACAGGTGCTATTTTTAAAGAATTTCAGGTTATTTCCTTGGAAATACAATAATGGTCTCGAACTGCTAAATACAGAAATATTATATTACATCTGCAGTCAGAGTCAGATTAACAGGGAAGGTACCAGATTAGAATCAAAGCTGCCAAAACCTTAGAGAGTCAGTGATTGCTTCTCAGCATGGGCCATCTTTTCCATCATAACAGCGCTTTGGGTTTCTGTTGGCACCGTTTGGCACCGGACACATACAGAACCTGATACTAAATGTCAAACAGGGAAAAGTGAACCTGATGGGACAGAAACAACATGAGCACCTTTAAAATCAGATACAGTGCGTCCAATATCTCTGCACAGATTTCACAGAACTCTTTATAAGAACTGAGACAGAGAACTGGACTTAATCACAGCTTTTTGTGATACAGGTGAAAAGATATTCTAAAAAACCTGAATCAGAACTCTATGCAGCTACAGCTTACTTTTATCCAGTGATTAAATCCTGTAAAGCTGAACTTGATTTAAAGCTGACATAATGCAAGACTGCCCCCTACAGGTCAAATCCTTGTAGGCTTTGGAGAAAAAAAAACCCTGAGTTGGTCACAACGAACATGCATCACATTTTCTCCACATGAGATGGTATGCACCAAAAGCTGCTCCTCTTTTGATCTGATAGTTTCTAATCTCCTCAGCACAACCTGGAAATGTTCCTACAAACCCACAAAAATCCCTGCATTTTACAACTCTGACTTCATGTCCGCTCAGTCACGCCACAATAAGTCCAAATGGTTTTGACTGTAAAACCAACAATGGCTCTAAAGAAATAAAAACAAGCAATGGCTTCATAGTGTAATATAATTTGCCCCAATCAAGCATTCCTTTAAATATTTCACACAATTTTTCTTAAATCATTGCCCCATCTTCCTCAGCTCTTCAGTAAATCTCCAAGATCATAGGTGTCGAAGAAATCCGACACCCCTTCGCTATCCTCCAGGCTCCAGAGGTAGTCGCTGTGGTCTAAAGGTGGAGAGAAGCTGACGAAGGGAGTGCTGGGGTCTGTGGTGAAGGAGGCGCCGGGCAGCTGGTCCTCTGTGATCTGGAGCAGACTGGGAGGCAAACCCAGCAGCCCCTCCACGTCCAGAAGAGAGGGAGCAGAGGTAGCGGCTGAGGAGGCGGCTGAAGCTGCAGCTGGAGATGAAGTGGATACGCTCACTGTGAGGAAAACGAAGATAAAACGCAGGAAACAAAGGTGATTAGTCACAGAACAAAGAAACTTTACTGAAAACCTGCAGATGAAATAACTGATTCATTCCCTGCTTTCAGTTTCTATATGAATCTACGGCAGCTGCAGATGTCACAAGCTATGCTTCCATTGACCATATAATGGGGCAATTCGACATTTGAAAATACATTTGCTTAATGGAAAAACACCATTTTAAAAAACATTCTGCTGCTAGGACGAGGTGGTTTTTTGGCCGTGTCAAAAGTGATTTAATTTCACAAAACTGCGACGGAAACACACCACAAGTCACATGATCACTACACTTACGTTGCCATTGGCGCAAATTATGAAGAAGACGATAGGAAGTAGTTGGAGAATCATGGTGCAGCTTTTTTAATGACTTATTGGGTGAACAAACTTATTCACATATGATTTTAGTTGTATTTCTTTTATAAGGGAAACATGGCAATCACAAATTTGTTTTTGACATTAGCAAAATATTGACAGTTTTGCATAATAATAATGGAAATACAGCAACAGATGCAGACTGCACTGGTATCCATCCATTTTCTAACACCCTTGTCCCTAATGGGGCCAGGAGGGGTCCTGGTGTCTATCTCCAGCTAACCTTCCGGGCGAGAGGTGGGTCACACCCTGGACAGGTTGCCAGTCTGTCGCAGAGACAGACAGGACAAACAGCCATGCACACACACCTAGAGAGAATTTAGAGAGACCAATTAACCTGACAGTCATGTTTTTGGACTGTGGGAGGAAGATGGAGTACCCAGAGAAAACCCACTGATGCACAGGGAGAACATGGAAACTCAGTGCAGAAAGACCCCGGGCCGGGAATCGAACCCAGGACCTTCTTGCTGCAAGGAAACACTGTTACCAACTGCGCCACTGTGCAGCCCACTACACTGGTTAAAAAAAAACTTAAAATAAATCCTCATTTCATTCTACCAGCAAAATTTTATACTGGGAAAAAAATACGGTGATGATGCTTCCTTAAACAGCTGTTACACCTCTGAAATGATCCCAAAACATGTTTAATAAATACCATTGTTAAAACCAGACACTGTTGACTTGCTATAAAATAATTCAACAACCACCTATGAAAATCTTTGAAAAACTGATTTTTTATTGACAGATGTGAATAGTCACACATAAAGCTGTCTACATCTGTCTGAATGAACCAAAGTTATGTTAATATTCTGTCCAAAAAATTGTCTCTGTTAAAAAATATGTCATTATCAAAGTTCAAGAGGAGCAGAAATGATCCCAGCACCCTGACCCACCTTCAACAGGCTCGTCTTTGACAGCCTGCCTCTGTGGCGCTCCGGTGGTCGTCACCGGTTTCTTCAGGTATTCCTTTTTAGGGGTGACTGCGCTCTTAACGGGGCTGGCATCTTCAAGCCCTTCCTCAGGACACAGGTACACCTCTATAGGCCCATTGCTACTCTTTAAATATATCTGTAATGAGCCCTGCTGCAAAGAGACAAAGGAAAACCAACAATCAACATGTTACACTTACACTAATTTGCACACACAGTTAAAGTCTCATATTCGGTCTCACCCCGGCAGTGTCTGGCACCTCCAGCTTGGTCTCAGCCGGAGCTTTGACTGCGATCACCGTCTGGTCTCGGAGGCTGCCGATGGAGCGGATGTCCTGGTACGTCACGTATCCCAGAGTGCAGCGGTGCGTCAAGGGTAACAGCAGCAATAAAAGGTGAGTGCGTGTGTGACTGGACACGTATGATAAACACGATGGTGCTTTATGGAAAGGATATCTCTGGCTGTCTTTGAACTCTGTCAGCTGTTTGAGCTGAGTGCTGCTGGACTGAATCAGGTCATCCAGAGACCGCTCCGCTCTCTCCAGATCCCCCAGCTCTCTCCTCAGAGCAAAGGCCTTTTCTCCTCCAGCAACGCCGCCTTCAAAAACATTCCCCATCCTGAAAAACACACACATAAAAAACAGGAACATAAACAGGCTGGTCTACTTTAAAATCTATCATTAGCACATCCTAACAGACTGAAAAGTAGAACAGGATGAAAGTTTTATCCCTTTTTTCTGTGCTTCTTATATTTTGTAAAGCACTTTCTGGTTTCTGACATGTAAAAAGGTGATATGTAAAGAAAGTTCACTTAATATTTGATTAAATTACATTACTTCTAAAAACAGTTTGAATTCAGCTGAAGTTTTTTGTTCTGTTCTCATTCAAAACTGCTGGTACTGTAAATTATTTTTCTTGGCATCCATTTCAGTTGATGTTTCACAATGGGAAACAGAAACTTTGGTTTCAACAGAAAATTTCTGAGGCAGCTTGAAGCTCCACTTGTGCAAGAATCAATGGTGCAACATCACTAACAGTAACATCAGTCCAGTTAATGCTCACATGTGCAACTTTACCTCCTGGTTGAAGCTGCAATTAGGTTTCACGTATTTTACAGAATAAGTAAGTAAAGTAGTTTCCCCCATTGTAACCACAAAATATAATGAACTTTGTTTGGAGTTTCTGTGATAAACTACACACAAACTGTCAGGGGGAAATGTAAATGAAGCAGAGTTTAATTTGAAATAAAATCCTGAAAGGTGTGAGGATCTTCTCATCTGCTTATCTGACTCTGCTGGAAGGAATCATAACTAAACCACAGTGATGCCACCACCTTTCACTGTGGGGATGCCAAAAAGTAAAACTCAATATAATTTAAGAGTTTCACAGTAAAGGCCAATAGAGAAATTTGATGTTATTTTCAAGGTGGCAAGAAAAGACCCAAGTTTTTTCAGGCTAGGACATTTTTGCTTCATAAAAACTGAAGTGCAGAACTCCACAAATGTGTCTTTCCCACTGCACCATTTATATAACAAGAACAAGCTGTAAAAACAGAGTAAAGTCATTTTGTTCTTGCAGCTCTGAGAGACAGAACAACATTCTCTGTGTATGCAGAGACCTTATATGGTACTGAATACAAATGCAAACAACATTTTAAGGATTTTTTATTTATAAAAAAACAAACAAAAAACACTTAGAATTTTTTCTCAGCATTATTTGTCTAAAATCCCAATAAAATACATTAAAGTTTGTGGTTGTGACGTGAAAAAATATTGAAAGGTTCAAGTGGCCTGAACACTTTTGGAAAACTCTGGATATTTGTGAAGAACGTCACACTTTAGAACTTGATGACACATTTCTACAACTACAAAAAAAACAAAAACATAAATTTTAGCTGCAGTGTACTTTTCAGCTCTGCATTCACACTTACAGCCACTGGATGTTGTTTTTGGACTTCTTTCGGATGAGCTGCACGCCTTCCAGGACGTTGGTGATGTCATAGATCCGTCTCTTCTGGACCTCCAGAACTTCAGTGGCCCAGTTAAGGTCCAGAACTCCATCAGCAGATTCTGCGATAAGTCCCACAAACTTCTTTGTCAGCAGGCCCAACGAAGTGTCGTACCGCGTCCGCTCGCCTGGAGACTTTGGAGCTTAAAAAATTCATATAAAATAATTACCATTTAGGAAACCAAAATATGACATTCATTTGAGCTTCTCCTAACTCATTTATGTCCATCAGTTAATTTTTAATTTAACTGATTGCTGATTATGTAACACCTTATAGCCAACATGGAGCTATGAGGTGCTTCATAGATGTGCTGCTGATTATTATTTATGCCTTAATGTGGCTCATTCTGCAGTTTGGTTTGCACAGGAAATTTGGTTAGTGATTAGTTCTGCATGCGAGTGGAACTTTCCCGCTTTTGATCTACATACTAGCAAGAATAATAAGACATTATTCAATCCAAAAATTATACAAAAAAATGGTCCAATGAACTGAACCAGTCTAAATGAACCTACTGCTGATATGAGCAGCACTCTGTCCTGATTTGCTCCATGAGGCTGACTCACTTCGTGGGCTTGGTAGTCCTGCTGCGACGCTGCATTTCCCTTTAGGTGTGCAAAACTCTGGCAGGTAAAGAGGGTCCTCCAGGTCCAGCTTCCTTTTCGCCTGCACAGAAAAGATTTTATGCACATTAGAAAATAAAATTTAACACAGCAAAACTCTTGAAGAGTTTCTGCTGGAAAGGTCATCTGCGGAGAAAAATGCCCCATCCTAAATGTTTAATACGTCTATTTGGCTTATTCAAATGTCATGAGTAGATCTAAACCATGAAACAAATGCTAAGAAAAGGGAGTAAATACGGTTTTGTTAAGAGTCATAAATGTGCCAACAGCCCTCAGGAACACCAACAAAGTGCTCCCCTCACACGTTCCCAAGCATGAAGTGGGGCCCATTGTGTGGAGGTCAAAAAAGCTTTGGGGAGGGGTGATCGCTTCTTGACCCAGCTCCTCCTAAGTGCCAGCAGGTCTCTGGAATCCCTCACTGACCTCCCAGACTCTGGCCAAGCCCCTTCCCTCAGCCTGACGCTGCACAAACCCTCTGCTCACACACAGGATGTACAAACATGCCAAAGCATCTAGTTTTAATCAGAATCACACATTTCTTTGGAATAGATATGCACCCATCAAACATTTCTTCAGTTTCAGATTTTCTTTTCCAAATCAACACTAAAAACTATAATTGTTGCTTAGCTAGCTGACTTTTAAACCTCCTTCATACTTCCTAATCTCTTTACTGTTCCCTCGACCACAAAGTCTGTGTGAAGAGAATGTTAAATATTAAGATTATTTATTCCCAAATTAGCCTTACCAACATTTAATTATATTTACAGTCTTACTGCTCTTTAATAGCACTTTAAAAAATACGTACTATGTATGTATTTTTAAAATTTTATATACTGTAAGTTGTTTAAGTTAAATTTGTAGATATTATTTCTGTGTTAGTGTTAAGACAGTGTATTAATGCATATTAAGGTATATTTGTTGTTATGAACTGCTGAAATACACAGTTATAAACATTTTTGGATGGACAAATATTACATTAGCATGAGAAATGAAGGTTTACAACATTTGGAATATATAAACCAACAGTTACTGCACTCCAGTTTGTTGCAAGGTGATATTACATTATATTGTGCAGCCATAATTCATGCTGTGCATGTTGATACTAAATTTGCCAAATTGGATAAAGTTTAACTTTTATTTTCCAGCTGTTCCTGTATTTGACCAGCTGGTCACTAATCAGAGTCAAACAGTTTGAATCAGATCGCTGACTGATCACCTGGTGCATCTCTACTTTATAATCTTAACCTCGACTAAACAACTTTACTGGAATATTACTTCTGAGCCACACACAACAAAAGTGAAAGTGCAAAGAATCTCTCTTGAAAGATTCTTCTGTTGTGCAAATCAACAACACCGTTAAAATGAGAATAAAGGAGACCAATAAACCTTCACTGTGGATGTGGAAGTGTGTCAATCAGTAATCATTGGCCCAGTCACACTGTGCAGCCTCACAGAAAACAGTAGTGACAGGACTAGTGAGGTGTGGGATTTCAGCTCAGTCCCTGAAACCACAAGTTAATCTGTTCCATCTGACTGGGTTCTCACCTAACTGTTTATTCTCCCACCTAACTACCAACAACAAAGATCTCTTTGTCACCACAATACACACCAGGTGACTGATTTTGATAGTAGAATATAAGTGGACAACATCTTTTTATCACATATGACAGAATGTGAGTCCTCAACCACGTGTGGGCGGCTGTGCTCATGTGAGAGATGAGACAACAGAACGCGCCGTTGTTCGGACGCGCTCCCTGATGTGTCCACCTGTCGCCTGGCGACATCTGGAGCGGGGCAGCCAGCGAAGGCGCCGCTGAAGGCTGACCTCAAATCCCTAAATCACACAGCCAGCCAGAACCAAACTAAGCAAAACTTTTATGTAAGATTTATGTAAGTGTGATACTATTCCTGGTTTACTCCTGCTCAACCTGCTTGTTACTCTCTGTGTGAATCCAACCACACCAAGTTTTTAAAAAATGCAACAGTTCCAGTCAAAGACAGACATGCTGACGGGTTGTAGGAAAGGGACCAACGGTTTCACACTGCAGCTGTGAGAGTGTGTGTGTGAGTCTGTGTGTGTGTCGGGGTGTGTGTGTGAGTGTGTCTGTGTAAGGGTGGGGAAATTAGAACCTCCTTTTTTGCATGAGGGATTTTTTTTGTGACTTGTCCCTATGACACACTTTACACTTCATGTGGGGGAAATGTGTTAGGTCAGTCTCTCATGCCTTGTTTCCAATGAGCAGTTCTGCATGGGTCAGTGCGGTTCGGTACGCCAGCGGATTCAGGAGAGCGTTTCTACCGCCAGTTGACCGCTCACTAACCCAAATGGCTACCATAGCATCTCACTCATGTGACGACAAACGTAACATACTACTATACCTCATGCTTGCGTCAAGCATGAGGGATAATGACGCAAGCATTGCGACTTTCAAAAAAGTGGATGACGCACCAGCAGGTTTACCCTTTTCATAATGAATTTTTTTTTTATTTGAAAGATTAAGAATGAATGAGCTAATTATTACTCTATGTTGGTCCTCAACAGATGATGCTGTGCAAAACTGATGTTTGATATTATTCCTGGTTTACTCCTGCTCAACCTGCTTGTCAGTCTTTTCTGAAATACATGCTCTCCAGGTATTTTTTTAAGTGGATGCTGTTAGAAATGTTACTTAGCTTTGAAATGTTCTCATTTCCTTAGAAACCACTCGAATTCAGATAATTCGTAATACTTGTTACTTTCGTAACAAGTATTGCTGTTACGAAAGTTTTAACTTCAAATCATCCACAGTTACTCTTACGAATGGAGTTCCACAAGGTTCTGCTCTCAGTCCCATTTTATTTGTGCTTTATTTACTTTCATACTAATATCTTAATAGCAGAATATACTTTAGTTCTGGTTTGGACTTTTAAACCACAGCATGATGACACTCCTTCATACATTTCCAATGTTCTCTGGCCCTATTTCACCACTAGGATCCGAACTTACATTGTTCGGGGCCAGTTTTCTATTCCTAAATGAAGGCTAAGAGCGACAGAGCCCTTGCAGTAGTAGCCTCTCAAAATCACTTTCTTTGCCTAATTTTACAATAAATTTTGCTTTTTATCAACTTTATCTCATAACTTGACATATTAATCTTTGTCTTCTTTCTGTTGTTTTACCACGAGGCACCATGTGGACTTTATCTTGAAAGTAGCTATATAAATA
Organism: Brachyrhaphis terrabensis; assembly: GCA_903067065.1. NCBI lineage: Eukaryota > Metazoa > Chordata > Actinopteri > Cyprinodontiformes > Poeciliidae > Brachyrhaphis > Brachyrhaphis terrabensis. The sequence continues at coordinate 9,268 of CAEGAG010186603.1, forward strand.
AAATTTACTTACTTGTTTCACTCGTTTTATTGGCTCTGTGTTATCTCCTCGTTGACTGATATATCTTTTGACGCATTTGCTATAACCTTATTCTAGAAACACCCAAGCACTGAGTTCCTGCTGATGTTGTGAAATTCCCAAGCTAATCTAGTGAAGTGAAGGCCTCAACCCAGCAAACCCAGTTGGTCAGGCTGCACAGGACTCAGATTCCAACTAATTCAAAGGCGAGTTACAGCACGGCTGAAAATATCTACTACCTGTGTGGAGCCTCAAATGCCGGATAGCGGAAGAGGAATAAATCCTGCTGTTTATCGTCAACATTATCTTAAACAGGTAAAGGGTGAGTCTTCCCATTTGGGTTGCTAATGGGGGAAGGGGGAGAAGGCTGCTTTGAAATGCAAAGCTCCCCCTACAGAGAGCAGAAAGCTCCAGGGCCAGGGCTTGCCTCAGGGTGTGGTAAAACAAAGCAAATGATCGGAAGAGCGCATGCATACAGGTGGTAGGATGGTAAATGTCACACCCAGGCATCACTCTGAATATGGGGTTAACCACAGGGGCTCAACGGAGGCAAGTCCTCATAAGAAACCCCCTACTCTGAATTCTGCAGTTAAGTGGATGGCAAACGGACGCCCCTGAACTCTGAAAGGACGAACACTGTAACACATTCACAGCATGTTACAACATTATCAACAGTCAACACACCCAGGCTTAACCTCACGTGCTTGCCACTGATTGCTGCCTTTTACTCCAGTCAACATGACTAATAAGTAAACCTGAGATCTCTGCAGCTACAGGTGAAGGATTAAAA
>CAEGAG010186674.1:0-11569 GCA_903067065.1 Brachyrhaphis terrabensis
TGTTACGGCTGCAGTGGGTCTCTGCCCTTGTTCCTTGTAGGGTCTAGTCTAGAGGCAGGCCCTCTGCAGGTGACATGTTTTCCCCTGATTAGTGCTCTTCTGCTTTAAAAGCTCTTAGGCATGCAGTAAGAGGAGGCTTCTCCCTCTCTCTCCTCAGATCCCCATTTGGTTTGGTTTGTATCTTATGTTTGGGTTTTTGTTGGGTTTGTTTGCATTTGTTTATTTCTGGTTAGTTATGGGTTTTGCATTAACTTACTTTGGTTTCTCATTTCATTCATTCTTCTTTCAGGTTTCATTTCTTTAGTATAATTTAATAAATTCCATTTTCATTTACTAAGTAAATCCTTGTGTGGACTCTCTTAATGTTACCCCACCAAACGAGCCTGGTGGACGTAACAGAACCTTTCCCTCTGGTTCCGATTGGACTGCTGATGGTCCTGTCCCAATTCAGAACCAGAACCGGTCTCTCTGTTTAATGAAGTGCTTTTTGGACCAGAACCGGCCTGATTTCTGACCTTGTTCGGTCCGGTCCGGTCCGGTCCAGGTCAGGTCGGGTCGATCCGCTGTTTGTCCTTCCAGAGTTATTTTAAGCTGCTGACAGCTGCAGGCCCGACAGCAGAACCGAGCCTGGAACCAGCAGCTGACCTCAGAACCAGAACCAGAACCAGAGGGACAACAGGTGACGCTTCACCTGAGTGTGTGTGTGTGTGTGTATGTTTCTCACCTGCTATGGACCGGAGCTGCTCCTCAGGCCGAACCGAACCGAACTGAACCCCCTCTGACTCTGCGGCCCAAATTAGCCGCGCTGCTCTTCCTCCTCCTCTTCCTCAGAAACCCGACACCAGCAGCTGTTTGTCGTCACTTCCAGGTTCCAGGGTTTCTTCCCTCCCGGATCTTTCCTTAATCCAGATTACAATCCAGATTAAAAGCAGAAACTGGATGTAGAGTTTCTGCTGTAGTTTGGCTTCATGGCAGCAGCTGGAAGAACAAATGAGCCTTAATAATTATTATAATAAATTAATTTTAACTGTTGGTCTCTTCCTGCCTGTAATCTCATGGTTTCCAAAGCAACCAGATTACGGTATTAATCTTTTTTAATTTCCCTTCAGAGGTCAGATTATCTTTCTGTCCATATTCAGAACAAATTAAATTTTCATCATCAGTTATTGTCATAAGAAAGAAAGAAATCCATCACCAAGACAGAAAGTATTTTATTGTCATTAATTTTGGTTTTGTTGATATAAATTTAAAAGCATCTAATGGGATTTTTAAATGTTAATAATCTTAATGATTCCCATTAAAATGTATTATTACACTAGTTATTAAATAATATAATAAATCATGTATTTATTACATGTGATGTTTTTCCAGTGAAAGTTTAAGTTCCAGTTTTCATCATTGATCTAATCTTCAAAGCAACACTGATTAATAATCAATAACAGATTTTGCTTCTGTTCCATGAAAACATTGATGCTGAGTGAAAATATTTAGATTAACTATCAGATTAATAATCTGAAACCTGGAAACACTTTGGATGGATTTTACACTAAAAAGACATTTTGATGACTTTTTACAGAATCGCTATTTCTATTGAAGATTTTATATTTTAGATTGTACTACAGATTGATGATGATGATGATGATGTCACTCGCAAGATTCTGTAAAAACTTCCCTGCCATAATAAATGTCTTCAAACTGCAGCTGCCGCAGCTAAAGACGCGTTAGCCGCATCAGAAGGCTGCATTGGGTTCACCAGCAGTTGGTCCTCATGCAGTGACTGATTAAGGATTATATTCTCCACAGCGAGTCGCCATGGCAACCGACAGAAATCTCAGATATTCCTATACTTAAAAATAAGTTGCTGCAACTTACCTGAGAGACGTAGTTGTTGAAAGTGAGAGGCAAACAGAGGCACGGAGGTGAGAATGAGCAGAGTTTATTTACTCTGATGGAAAAGTACAACAAATCTGTAACAACACTGCTCTACAGAGGAGGTGAAAGGTCAACAGAGACCCTGAAAACAGACAGAAACGCTTCCAGGTCCACAAATCAACGTTACGTCATTATCACCAGAAATAAAAGTCTTTTTCTCCAGGATCAGACTCAGGTACAGTTCATTTAGACTTTAGGATACTTTCAGTTCATTTGATCCAGGTCAAGACGATTGAACATTTTTACTTATTGATCACTACTATTGCATTGGCACCAAAAGTCACCATTCAACTTACAATCAATGTATTTCAATAATTCAATAAAATCAAAAACAAATCCAAGAGTTTTTATTGCCTCAAACCCAACAATGTTTCAGTGACAAACTACAAGATATTTTCCCCGCCATAAAGCAACACACTTCCTGTAACAACCTGCAGGCGTTCGCCCATCAGAAGCTAACAGAGGAGACGAAGTGGAATGAAACACCACTGAGAGACAAAAGGCACAATGAGAGACGAGGACGACCACAGAGAGACAGAACACGGAGACACCATGACAGAGTCCCAAGGTCTCTGGTCATTCACCGGGCTCACATCAAACACCAAAAGGTCACGGGGTCATCTATGAGGTTGTGCTTACAGTTTTTAACCAGCTGGAGGAATGTTAGAGGCTCTGCTTTTGTGCATGAAGGAACATTTGGCACAATTTTCTAAAAATACTGGAAGCAAACGCTAAAAATACTGCAGCTCAAAACTGAGAAACAGAAAAGATGTCAATCAGCTGCAGTTCGACGGTTCTGGTAGAAATGGTCCGGACTTGAACACCGGACCTACAGGTCCAGAAGGACCTCGCTGCAGCAAACAGGAAGGGGCGGAACAAACCGTTGTCAGACTCTTACCTTATATGGAAATGGGACCATTGCATTCCGGAAGTGAAGGGGGCGCTATTTCCTATATTATCCACGGTCTCCCGTTTTTATTTTCATTTAAAATCTGATATATTTTCACCTTTAGGAAGGATTTTCACTCTCAGCATGTATTTGAACTTCTCTCTTTTATTTACTTCAGCGCGGCTCACAGTTCTTCTAAATCTGCTCCTTAGTCACATCTTTTTGGGCCTGATACTGCCTCTAGTGGCGTGGGGTGGTAACACAACTAATATAATTACATTACTAAATCAGAATAGCACAAAGTCTTTATTATTTACTATTAATTTCAGCATTGTCGTAGGCCGAGCATCCTGCAGAGGATGCTTCACCTGCGGACAGAAAGAGTTAGGGTTATCTTCTACCCTAACTTCCTGTAAGTTAGGGTAAATTACTATTAATTTCAGTAATTCTGAAATTAATAGTAAGTAATAAAGTCTTTGTGGTATTCTGTTTTAATAATGTAATTAAATTAGTTGTGTTACCATCCCACGCCACTAGAGGCAGTATCAGGCCCGAAAAGATGAGACTAAGGAGCAGATTTAAAAGTTCACAGAAAGCTACAGAATTAGTTAAAAGCTGTGAGCTGAGCTGAAGTAAACAAAAGAGAGAAGTTCAAATACATGCTGAGAGTGAAAATCCTTCCTGAAGGTGAAAATATATCACAGATTTCAAAAGAAACTAAAAACGTGAAACTAAAAACCCTACCCTAACCCTAACCCGGGATAATATAGGAAATAGCGCCTCCTTCACTTCCGGAGTGCACTGGTTCCATTTCCATATAAGGTAAGAGACTGACAGAGGTCCGTCCCGCCCCTTCCTGTTTGCTGCAGCGAGGTCCTTCTCTCTTGAACAGGTCTGCATGGGTGGAGCTAACATCAACAGGCCAGAAGCCTAACTTCAGTAACACCTTTCTGGAGGTTTATGTCTCTGTTAAAATATTAAAGCTCAACATGAATTATGGCTTCCTTCTGATTAATAAATTAACACTGAAAATGGAAACATTTTCCATAATTATTCTTTCTTTTCCCAAACAAATCCAGACCTGGAAACTCTAAAATCCAGTTCCAGACTTTCCAGATTGCAGGAACCTGGCAGCAGAGCGAACCAGGAAGTAAAATAGATGAAGCCCCGCCCCCATGTCCCTCCTATTTCCTATTTCCAGACCTTGTTTCTCTTCACGCTGTCTGAGGGTGAATGGAGTCTACCTGAGATCGGTCATGGAGCGCTAACATGCTATGCTAACAGTCACACAGAGCTGCAGTGGTTTCTTAGAAAAATAGATGTGTTGCGTTTGAAGAGGAAGCTAGCTTTACACTGCATTGGAACAGAAAGACACAGGTTTGACTACAACTACTAATAATTCAGTTCAATCATCATTCTGGGAAAACTGGACATCATGTGCTGATTTTTAGCGGTTTTATGGAATCTGCTGGTATTAAAAATGATAATGACACAAATGGACCTTATAGGCCCATGTAGATTCCTCTCATGTTCTGGGTAATCATCGATTCACATCCCTGCACATGGATGATTAAGGAGTGAGTGCTTCTGAAGAGTGAAGTGGGGATAAAATGAGGTTTTATCAGAGCAAAGTGTCAGTGAAGCAACGGGAAATAAACCGTTGGTTTTGGACGTAGAGAAACCAGAACCCTCTCCGACCAGCGCCATCACTTCCTGTTTCCTGAGAAAGACGAAGCTTGAAACCCTGAAGTATCCCGGCCCATTTCAAATGGACTACAGTACCCAGAGTTCACGGAGATGTAGTCCACACTCCTGACCAGTAGGTGGCATTAATACTTCCTACAGTTAAAACAAACTGCCATTTAAACAAAGAAGAAGAAGAAGAAGAGTTCAGGAAGTCCAGCTCCTCCTGGGTGGATGTGACCAGAACCAGAACCAGCTCAATAAACTTCTAGTTGGATTAAACATGAATGCATCAATAATTGTGTTTTTCACACCCACAGTAAAGATGGCTGCCAACAGTTTCCAACGCAGTCTGAGCTTTCGCTAACAGTGTTAGCAAAAACAGAGCGGGGCAGAACATCGGATCAGAACATCGGATTAAAACATCGGATCAGAACCGGTCTCCGATCCTCTAGCTGGTATCGTCCGGGCTGACGGGCAGCAGCGGGTCGGCGGATTCGCTCCTGTCGTCGCCGTCGTCCTTCGTTGCGCTCTTCCGGGCCTGGTACTCGGCCAGCCTCTTACTCCTCTTCTCCTCCTCCTCTTGCTTGGCGGCGTCCGGACCCGGCGGCAGCAGGAAGTCCTGGCAGTACGGCGCCGGCAGACACGGCACCAAGTGGACCTCGCCGCTGTCCCTCATCAGCTGGACACAGGTGTAGAAGTCCTGGACCGGAGCGCGGACCGGATCTGGAGCGGAGACGGAGGAGTCGGGAACGCCGAGGCGCTCCATCATTCTGTAGTCTGACCCGGGAACGAACGCCGTCTCGGGCTGTTGCCACGGAGACGGCGCATCCTGCAGCACAACGAAGGCCTCGGGCGGCACGGCGGAGTACGGAGGCGCGCCGCGGACGTACGGTGACGGGTTCTGGACGGGAAACAGGTTCTGGATGGCGACCGGCGTTCCCCTGTCTCTGTCCAGGACGCTGCAGTCCCGCGGCGCGCTCGGGTAGAGCCCGTCAGCGCTCACCTGGTCCCACATCTCCACCGAGTAACTGGGAGGTCGGTAGCCGTGGAAGTTGCTGAAGTGACGGTTGATTTCATCAAAGTTCCCCTTCTGGGGACAGAAACACAAGATAAGGAGGGACAGGGTCAAAACTAGAAGACAAGGCAGAATAACGCTACTACATTTCCCAGGATGCATCACCTTCAGAAGCAGAGGGTCAACACCGATGATCCGTGGCTTGGGAATGGGCGGCAGGAAGTAGTCTTTTATTCTGGAGGGACAAAGCAGAATATGGAGTCTTCTTCTCGCCAGAGTGGGAACAGGAAGGTGGCGTCCTCTCTGGCAGCACCTTGACATTACAGCTTCCTCACCTCCTGCTGTGAGGAATCACCCCGAAAGCCACGACCAGCAGAGCCACGCCTCCGACTCCCACCACCAGAACCAGAACCAGAACTTTACCTGCACAGGAAAACATTAACTCACTTCAGATTTAGAAACCATTTCCTCAGACTGTCGCCATGGAAACCCCGAGTCATACCTGAAGGCGGCCTGTCGGGGACGCTCACGAGCAGCGCCGCACTCCATTTGCTCCACAGCTGTGAGTTGTGGGAGCGGCAGCGGACCCGAACCACATAGTTGCCGGGTCGCAGGCCGAGCAGCTCCACGTGCGGCTCCCGCAGAGGATGCTTCACCTGCGGACAGAAACGCCGCCGGTCAGTCGGTTCACCGGAACCAGCAGCCATCAGGACTTTCACTGTAAACCAAAGTTACGGGCCAGTCACTCCACCATCACCGGTCGGCTCAGTGAACCCAGAGGACCTCAAACCGATCATCCTCTTCAGAAACACAGTGAAGCGGACCCACAGGGTCCTGATGGTTTAAAGAGGAACAGAGACCTGCGGACTCAGCCGCCTACCTTCCAGTTGTCCGCCTCGCTGACGCGTCGGTACTGCAGCTCATACAACAGAGTGATCCAGCCGTAGCGCAAGTGCTCAGGAGCCGGGTACGTCCAGGACAGCAGCGCGCTGTGGCCCACCTCGTCGCCGCCGGCAACCCTTAGGGAGGAGCTGAGGTTGACCGGAGCCTCCATCTCCACTGGAGGACAGAGACACAGCATTAGGAGAGGACTGGAGGACCAGAACACCTGCAGTCAGGTTAACCATGAGCCAACAGAACCAAGGGAACTAAATGAACCAAGGGACCCAAGGGAACTAAGAGAACCAAGGGACCCAAGAGAACCAAGGAAAGTAAATTAACCAAGGGAACAAAATGAACCAAGGGAACCAAGGAAATTAAATGAACCAAGAGAACTAATTGAACCAAGGGAACAAAATGAACCNACCAAGGGAACTAAATGAACCAAGGGAACCAAGGGAACTAAATGAACCAAGGGAACCAAGGAAATTAAATGAACCAAAGGAACTAAATGAACCAAGGGAACTAAATGAACCAAGGGAACCAAGGGAACTAAATGAACCAAGGGAACCAAGGAAATTAAATGAACCAAGGGAACTAAATGAACCAAGGGCCGTTGTTATACACCTGCAGAGATAACATGGCTCTAACGTCAGATTGAGTCAGTGATTTGTCTCAGACACAGGAACCGGCCCGATCCTCCTTAGACCAGGTTTACTGGTTTTCCTCCATCTATTGCCTGGATTTTCTCTCCCTGCATCTTTTGACTCCAAGCATCAAGATTTGGTTTCTTTTGTTCTTAACTTGGTCCACACTTTGTGAAATTGCCGTTGATCAAAATTGAAGTTGTCGATTTATCCTGGAGCTTGTTTGGCATCACATACTCATCTGCTCCATCTAACCAACAACTAAACCGTTGCTGCCTGTTCTCCCTGTTCTGGTTAAATGACGAACGATTCTGTTTTTATGCTCCATCTGAGTCCAGACGTAAACTCAGAGTCAGACTGATGGTGGGCGGTGCCACATTTACTGGATGAGCTCCAACATGAGGAGACGTGACCTTTCTGGGGCCGCCTGATAAGAAACGTCTGAGACAAGCTCAGCGATCACCATAGCAACCGCATGGCAGTGCAGATAGACCTCACAGACGGCCTGTGGCTGGTCCAGGAAGTAGACCGATCCCAACGACAGCAGGTTGTTGTTTCCTGATAGAGAGATGAAGCTGCAGAGGAGGAGGAGGATGAGGATGATGATGATGAAGGATTTAACAGAACCGACCAAGAAAAGTTCTGGACGAAACCAGAGGATTTAAAACTGATTTCTCCCACATCCAGTGACAATAATAATAATAATAATTATTATTACTATTTTTATTGATGATAAAACATCAACAACTTTCTGCTTTGGGTCAAAGCTGATTGACAGAACATAAAGGGTCAAAGGTCATCCAAGGAGCTGATAAAGTTTGGTAGCTGCTGGATTAGCATGGATTAGATCTGCAGATTAAAACTTTCACATAAACTTCAAACTGAAGGAGAACGGCTGTAAAATGGTGGATTATAATCTGAAATATAATCCTGGATTAAAATCAACAGCAACAGCATGAACCCATGCAGAAAAAACTATAATCCTCACTGGTTTAATCCAGTCTAATCCAGTCAGTCTGGTCTTTATCGGTTATAATCCAGTCAGTCCGGTCTTTATTGGTTATAATCCAGTCTAATCCAGTCAGTCCGGTCCTTACTGGTTATAATCCAGTCTAATCCGGTGCTCACCAATCTCTGCCACGTCCAGGCAGTGCTGCTGGGACGTGTAGTTCCTGTGGGGCGTCATGGCCGTCACCGTCATGCAGTAGTACTTCCAGATGGACGTGTGGCTCTTGTCGAAGTAGCAGCTGTGGACACCGCCGGACGTGTAATCTGGACACTCCAGTTCGGGTCCCGTACTGAAAGGCAGAGGAAGACGAGGTCAGTCCAGATAATCTGCGGTTGGAGTTTTTGTTCCTCCAACAGGATGAGGTCAAATTCCTTGAAGCTAAAGACGCAGGCACCAGATTAACAGATTACGTTTAATCCCACAGAGACAAGAGGCTGATTCTTCAACCTGATCAGTGACAGAAGATAAAATCCTCTGCAGTTTTACAGCATAAAGCTGCAGCACATCAGATCACATGTTGATTATAGTTTAATTATTTCATCCAGAGCAGCACCGATAATCTGATCTTTAATACAGAGGTTAGAGGCCGAAAACCCAAATAATCCATCAGGACCCAAAACAAGAAAAATACTACAAAAAAAACTAAAAACTGACCAAAAACCTGGAGACAGAAATACGACCAAAAACTGGACTAAAGTGGTAACCATTAACTAAACCAGTAACCATGAACTAGTTTCTAATCAAATCAGGCTGAAATCAGTTGATTTGCTCATTTTCAGCAGATTATCCCAGATTTTAATCTGTGGAGACGCAGCAGCAGCAGCAGAACCACAGCAATCGAAGCGTCTGAGCGTCTGGGATTGAGGTGCAATCCAATCTGTGCTGATTAACGGCGTGGGACCGGCCCGGTTCCACATATCGACCCTTAAAAGCTTCAGAGCAGAGCAGGAGGCTTAACGCTCACATGACCCAGAAACCTGGCAGGTCGCCGCTCCGCTGGCGCCCCCTTCAGCCCAACCACAGAAACTGCACTCACTCTTTGGAGTAGGTCAGGACGTAGGCGGCCTGCTGCTCCACTGGGCGCCACCAGCAGGTGAAGTCCTCCATGTTGGCCGAGCGGCAGTAGTAGATCTGAGGCCCGGAGGCTGCGGGGGCCCCTGGGGCTGCGGGGGCCCCTGGGGCCGCGGGGGCCCCGAGGTCTGCTGGAGGAACACAGGCCCACGTTAAACACACAAACACTGTAAAAACACTGAAAATAGTTTTCAATTCTGCTCATAAACAACCAAACTAAACCGATCTGATTTACGTTTACGTTTGTGATGGTTAAAACCAAATGACTTATGAAAAATACCTTAAACTTCACTGGTTTTAAGCAACTTCATTATTTTAACCTTTTAATTTGAAGCTTTTCAGGAAGCAACTCCAGCTTTTACAGAAAACTAAACATTTTACAGGATTTCATGATTTCTGCATCGGGAGGTTTTATCAGAGCTAAAACGTTAGCTTTAGCATCTCTGGGGGTTAGCTTTAGCATCTCTGGGGTTAGCTTTAGCATCTCTGCGGGTTAGCTTTAGCATCTCTGCGGGTTAGCTTTAGAATCTCTGCGGGTTAGCTTTAGCATCTCTGGGGGTTAGCTTTAGCATCTCTGCGGGTTAGCTTTAGCATCTCTGCGGGTTAGCTTTAGAATCTCTGCGGGTTAGCTTTAGCATCTCTGGGGGTTAGCTTTAGAATCTCTGCGGGTTAGCTTTAGAATCTCTGCGGGTTAGCTTTAGAATCTCTGCGGGTTAGCTTTAGCATCTCTGGGGGTTAGCTTTAGCATCTCTGCGGGTTAGCTTTAGAATCTCTGGGGGTTAGCTTTAGCATCTCTGGGGGTTAGCTTTAGCATCTCTGGGGGTTAGCTTTAGCATCTCTGCGGGTTAGCTTTAGCATCTCTGGGGTTAGCTTTAGCATCTCTGGGGGTTAGCTTTAGCATCTCTGCGGGTTAGCTTTAGCATCTCTGGGGTTAATCCGATCTGTCTCAGCAGAACGTCCTCTGGGTCCATGAAGTGGTCAGGATGTCAGATTTCTCTGCCTAACCCTGACCTTTAACCCTGAACTCAGCACACTGTGCATTTTCAGGCCGTTCTGCAGATGAAGCAGCAGCTGAAGTCTCGTCAGATTATTGATTCCATATCGATCGGGTGAAAGCGCCGCCTCTCTGCCTCCATTCACAGGAAACAAAAGCCGTTACATTTCTTCAGAGCAGGGAGAAAACGAGAACGTTTAATATGAAACGTTTGAGAAGAGAGAATCCTTCATGAACCGATCGATCGGGACAGAAATAATGCAACCAGACAGGCTTTATGGATATTACATGTTTTAACAAAGGATTAGACACAAAACAAATATAAATGTTTCAGAAATCACTTTAAAATTTCTAAATAAGTAACATTTGTAAATTATAAATATTTTAACTCTACAGACATCTGAACCTAAACCTTAAATACAGCGAATGTGATTCAACTGCACATGAATATCTATGATAGCAGCTCAGAAAATATTAAAATCTGATGATAAAAATTTTCATCCAAACTTCAACTGTCCAAAATAAAAATCAAGCCAGATCTACAAACTTTGTTTCTGAAATAAGTTTAGATTTGAACGCAAACTAGCAGCAGATGTTTCCATTACTATTTTATCTGCGTTTGTTTTAAACTTCTCATTTCCAGGGACAGAAACGTTCAGCCTGCAGGAAACCAGCCGGCTGCTGATAACAGCGGCTAATTGTGAGTCAGCAGCAGCCGCAGCCAAACGGTCGCTAACGCCCAGCGGCGCAGGAGCAGAAATCAATTCCAGCCGCCACGGCTCCCGCTGCGCTTCCACTAAATCCATTTCTAATTGAATCAGTTCCCACCTCAACCACACAGAATTTAAATCAGAGCAGGACGCCGTCACAGATTCAAATAAACAGGAAGCTTTTTAAAATGTACTTTCATTTTCAAATTAAATCTGAGCCATAATTGAAAGATACAAACGTATAATTAACACCAAAAGTCATTTACTCTAACCTTCTTCAAACACATTTTAAATTTAGCCATTTATATTTTGTATCAAAGTCAAATAATGAGAAAACGATGAGGAAACATCCAAACATTCAGCTTTTATTTTGGTCTTCCAGAATTTCCTTTACAACCAACTAATCAGAATTATGCAGAAATTCAGTTAGGAAAATAATAAAAGTACCAAGACGCTAGCATTAGCATGTTGCTATTAGCAGTGTTGTGACTTTTTACACTAATGTTGTTCGGTGTATTTGCATGATAAGTGACTGATTTACAATTATATGTTAAGCATAATTTACATGATAATTATTATTGATTGTATATAATTACAAAGGTGAAGTGAAATGTATTTAATTGCAAGACATGATTTATTTGAATAGAGGAAGTCTTTTATTTGAAGAATGCTTAAGGATCTGTTACTGTTTTGTCACTATCTTGCTTTGTTGACTTTTGGTTACTATTGGTTACAAA
>CAEGAG010186681.1:0-11279 GCA_903067065.1 Brachyrhaphis terrabensis
AACTTCACTGTCTGTCACTGCTGAAGAAAAGTATCCTTACAGCTTGATGCTGCCAGCACCATGTTTCACAGGATAAAGTAATCTTAGCTATGAGCAAAATTAGTGTTCCACCACAAATACCTAGCATGTAGTAGTAAAAAATAAAATTTTGGTCTGGTCCGACTACTGCACCTCTACATGTTTGCGGGGTTCCCTACATGAATGAAAACTGGAACTAAAATGTTTTATTGCCTTTCTTTAAACAATGACTTTGTTCTTGCCAGTTTTCCATAAAGGCCAGATTTGTGGAGTGTGAAACTAACAGTTATCCTTTCAACAGATTCTCCAACTGGAGCTGTGAATCTCTGTAGCTTGCAGACAGGCTTTCTTTGTGCGATTTTTCAGTCTGATTTGGCAGGTTTACAGCTGTGTGAATGGGACGATGCATAAAGAGCTTGCGACTTTGCATAACCTAACCCTGTCCTGATTTCTACAGCGTTTTATCCCTGCCTGCTGTATTCTTAGATCCTCGTGTTGTGGTTTGTTCGACCTCTGAGCCCTTCAAAGAACAGCTCGATTTCTACTTTGAATAAAATACCCACAGCTAGAAGTAGTTTACTAATTGGTTGATTCCTAAAGCCTTTGATTGCACTGAATTTTATTTGAGAGTATCAAAGTAAAGAATGCATACTATGCCTCTCATATTTTTATCGGTAAAAGTTTTTAAAAACAATGCATATTTTTCTTGTGCCTCTTTGTGTTGGTACATCACAAAAAAAATCTAAGTAAAATACATGGAAGTTTGAGGTTTTAACTATACAAAATGTTTTTATTTTAATCTTGTCTGACTATGTTTGCAACGTGTTTCCAAAATTGTCTATAAATGCATAGAAAGAGCACTAACTATTGCCCACAAAGAGATAAATACGTTTTAGACAGTTTAGGAAACGATCTTGCAACCTCTCAAAATAGTAGTCTTGTGATCAGCCACAGTGGTCAGCACTGGCCAAGAAGACACTTTAGGAGATAGTATAGAGATTACCAGAGCTTTGTAAACAGTCAGGATTCATTCCATCTCAAAGGAGAACCAACTGTGATTACGTGATAACAAGACAAGCAGCTGTACATTGAGCCTGAAGCGACAGAGCTACTGTCACCCTGCTAATCTACATACTCACTATATCACATTTTCACCAACTCCACACTTTGGTCACACTGAGATAAAGTGGAATAGACCTTTAAACAATTGCATTAGAACAGCTGGTATCTGATTAGAGCTGTCTGAACCTGCCATTTTTGATCTGCTTTATGGAACCATCTTGTCAGGTTGAAGGAGGAGCAAATTTAGAGGAAAGGCTGCCCTCTTGAGGTCATTACGGAGTAGCTCAATAAATGTCATCTCTAGACAACTTTGGGTCACTTTGCCTTCTAGCAATGTGTGCATTTGGTTATAATTTTTTTTTTCCTCCAGTGATAATCTCAGTGAGAATCTTACCTTTCCAGCTAAAAAAGACAGGTCTTCCGCTCCCAGTATGTGAAGATCTTCTGTCGACTGATCATTCTGCAGAAACAAATGTGTTTTAAATATAGGGCTAAGCAAGATTTAAGACTAAACTGTATAACTTAAAAGCTGAATTGCATTATTTTTGTCTTCAAATTGCAAATTTATTGAGAATAAGAATAATCTTCAGGTATAAAACAAACTGATCAATAAAGGAACTCCACAGTCATATCAGCTATTTGTCTGGGGGGTTTTTTCTCCCACGCTTGAACAAACACATCTGAGCTAAAGCTAGACAAAGATCCCACTGTCATAATGCTGACAGCGTAACACACACATCTTCTGACTAAGTCATGAGACGCAAACCCATCAAGGCTGATAATGTCAACCATTAAAGCAGTCTCAGCATCCTTAAACAGAAGCCACTTGAGGTCAGTCTGTCTCCAGTGGCTTTCCTTTACTGCAGCAGAAAGAGGACGGGATGGGGGCTCACCAGGTAGCTCCTGAGTCGGATAAAGTGGACCCTCATGGGGATCGTGTGGTTGGAGTTCCGGCTCAGAGCCTTGATCCTTTCCACCAGGTCGGCACAGAACTGGTAGCCTCCTTTTAGCACGCACAGCACCACAATGTCATGGTCCCCGAGGTCATCCATGATGTTCCTAGCAAGACGTTCTGTCCTGCAGAAAGAAAAGAAAGAGAATGATTTAGAAGTTCTCCAACAAAAATATCCCCGCCTCACTGCTAAAACTAAAACTATGGTATACTGATAATTCAAAGTTACAGAAAAACATCTATATGAGATGTGCTCTACCTACATATTTAGTGCATGTTAAGAATGTTACTATAGAATATTTTCTAGCATAGTTATGTGTCTGACTGTTAAAGTTACACCTTCTATTTAGAACAAAGTTTTTCATTTCAACTTTCACATTTACATGTTTGAAAAGACACCTGCGTTGATGTGGGGTACAACACAGTTTTGTTTTTCTTTCAATATGCATTTTAATTCATTTTGAACTAACTGAATTGCCATATTTTTGTTATTTTTCAACCGGCCCTTTGTGTGCACATCTCCAAATTTCGCCTGAGCGCAGATTGCTGGGAGACCGAATCTTACACGTTCTCTGTGTAACGGTCAGAGGAGATCATCCAGTGTTTCTTGATATAATTTTACATCACTAAAGAGTCTAGGAGACTGTGTATAGGGCTTCATCTAGTCAGGGAACTCAAAAGTGCTTTACAATACATTGACACGCTGATGGCAACAGCCACAATTGCTGTGGGACAGAATGACAGAAGTGAGGGTGCTATACAATCTGAACCCACATCAGTGGGCAAGAACACAGTGACTGAGATGGAGCAGGGGTTCGAACAGGAAACAGTTATGTTAAATCAAAACATCACAGCTAAATATTTTGGAAACAACAAAAACAGAAAACTTTTATTGTTTTATTAATTCTACACTTACTAGCTACAATAACAGTTTCGATGCATTAACATTTGAAGGACTTCAATGGTACATTTTATCAGATATGTCATTAAACATTAAATATAGCAGATATCTATCAGGCTGTATGCAGCGATTGAGGAAAATACAGAAGTAAAACAGACACCTTTCAGTTTTGCTTTGCAACTCTTCCTCTAGTTTTCCCCCATTTGTTTCTTTTTAAGTTTGCATTTAACAGAAGACAGAAAAGCAAGAAAGTCGAGCTCGCATAAAGTGTATGATATACCTCTGATTTCCCCCTGACGACTAGTTAATGGTCACGTAAGACTTCCACGCAACCTCAGAGCAACCAAAGCAGGGGGATGGAGGGGGGAAAGTGAGGAGAAAACTTGCTTAGGCCACAGGAATCTGCACACTTTCACTCGTGTACCTGTCCATGATCACGCCATGTGGAATGATGACACAGTCTAAATCTCCGGAGTAATGAGCTGGGTAGCTGAAGAGATCTAAACTGTAACCTGGCCAGTCATCGTTGATCTGAGAGGAGACAGTCAAACATAAACATTATTCTGTGGAGTACAGTGAAAATCACAACTTATGCACACAAGCTTTCACGCTGCAAACTCTCTGCAGCAGAAACGCCCGCCTGCCGCTTTAGTTTAGACAAAACTAATCTACACGGAGCGCAAAGGTTTCTGATTGCGCATAAACTGAGCACTTGTCCATTTCCTGTGAAGTTCTCTTATTAAATTACCACAATCCCCTCGATTCTTCTATCGGCCTGAACGTCAACTTCTGCCATGTTTTCCCGTCGAACACAAGAAGGGTCTTGTCTGAGGAAGGTGGTGGTGCAAGCCCACAGAGGGGTTTGGCACAGTGATGAGAGAGGAGGAGCATCGGAGTTAGGGAATGTGAAGCCTGTCGCGTATCACCGCAGCCGCTAGAGGCGCTCTAACACAACATTTTTATCACAGCAACATCAGGAAACGAGTTGAAAACGTGTCAGCTTTTTGTTGACTGGCTCAGGTGTAGCCGGGATAACAGACAGGGTCTGCAAGGCAACTTTGTTTTCAGAGATACTATTAAAAGCTTCTGTTTTGTGGAAACAGTTGTGTAATTAAAAACCAAGACTACCAAATGGGATTTAAAATGAACTCTCAAATACTGGATTGTTTTAAATATAGATCAATGAAGAAAAAAACAATTAAGGAAGGGTTACAGTGCTGTGTAAAGCAATTCATATTCCTTGAGCTTTATCTGTCTGTTGTGCTTAAACCACACATTTCAGATTATTTCTTTTTATGGATTTTATTTGATAGACCAACACAAAATGTCGCATTGTTATAAAGTAAATGAAAATGTTACATGCTATTACAAAAGTTTTACAAATAAAAAATCTGAAACGTTTGGCATGGATCTATATTTATTCTGAGACGACGTAATAAAAGAAGTGTAACCATTTGCCTTCAGACATTCAATTAGTAAATTCAGTCTGAGTATGTATAATCGTATCTCGGTATAAATATAGCAGACTTATCCAGGTTGGATGGGTCACTCTTCGAGGTCTTTGAAGTCTAGTTCACGATGTTAGGCTGGTAATTAATAATTTATTGACTTAATAGGTCAGTGAGAAACAGGGCCTGGTTGTATTAAGTTGATATACTTAATCCCTGAATCAACAAGGAGGACAATTCTATTCTCACATTGAGTCAAGTTGGCTTGTATAATTTTTTTTGTCTCTGAATAGATTAAATCAACACCTAAAAAAATCATTTAGTCTTTCAGCAGGTAACATTTGGCTGATATTAATATTTAAGTGTGGCAAAAAAAAAAAAAAGCAAAACCAGAAGAAATCTACAAGCTTTCATTGTATTATACAATGTCTACCCCTAAAACTTAATGTCTGATTTAGTCTTTAGAGTTTTTTATTCTCTCTGTCATTTTAAGTTTATTGCATGTTAGAAGCATCTTGGAAAGAAGACTTGGTCTATTTGTCATGCTAAAACAGTAAGCAGTTTTTATGGTTGTTTGTAGTCTGCATCTGTATTACACTTTCACGACATTCACTCAGTAGATTTTTAAAGTCTGTAACATTACTTGGTGCGACCCTAGGTTTCTGCAATTGTTTTTATCTAGTCTAAAAATTAATTTTAAATCTATGTTAGATTCTTAAGTTAGTTTTTAGAGTCTTGAAGTATTTTTGCTTTTCAAAGCTTTAGTTAATTTTCCAACTTATTCTGTGTTTTTTGCAGTTCAGTTATTTCAGTTATGGTGGCACCAAACCATCCCAAATATGAAGCTGTTTCTGATAACATAATGTGCTATGGATTGTTACTTTATTAATCTGCGCAAACTTTTAACTGACACAAACTATATGGCTACAGCATAATTTAAACATCTTGTCAGGATTATTTATTTATTTATTTATTCCATAACTTAATGATAATGATGTAAAACATATAAATTCTTATCTGGTAGAAAAAAATAATTATTCTGCTTTTGACTAAACATCTAACTAAATATTCATGCTTTTTCTTTTATACGTTTGCCAGGCTGCAGAAAATAAACTGTCTGAAAATATAAAACATGTGAAGAGGAAATGCACTTCTTTATTAAAGGAAATTGTGTTGCCACACTGTACAATATAATCTGTGACAGTGTGTGAATGACTGTATTTTCAATAGACCACCCTGGAAACTGTGTGGACAGCATGTCCAGCAGCAGCAGGGTCTGGGTTGTTGTGTCACTACACATTAGAGAGGTTTGCTAGGCGCTGTTGAAAAGGGAAGACAAGGTGTCTGGGCCCTTCCACCCATGCTGCTCCATGGAGACCGCCTTTAAACAGCAGTACATTGTCATCTGGGGAGGCAAATGTCAACAGCAACATTAGATTTCAATCACCCTGCACATTCTCACCACCTCAAAGGGAACAAGGAGGTGTTAAAACTACCCTGCGTGACCAAATCCCTCAAAATAGGATGAAACACTTCCTCGCTGTTCAACCGATTTCACTTCATGTTTTTGTTTCAGATGCTGAGCTGCGGGCTTCTAGCTGGAATAATCAGGCTCATCCGCAGCGCTGTGGTGCTGAGCGATGCTGCGCAAGCCAGAAGATGTTTTTGGGTGAAGTCTTGTCAGATTGTTTTTGATGCCCTCTTTCTCTCTGCTGGGGAGAGCAGGCTGGCTCCTCTGGTGCCCTCAGGGTGCAGGGGAGCAGTCTGGCTTTGGCATTTCACACTCGCTCAGCAGTCAAAGCCTGTGACCGTCCGCAGACTTTACCGCCAACTGCTCCCTTGCACCCTCGCCCGCATGTTGTTTGGCCAATTACGGATATTCAGTTAGTATGAAAGTAATTCTGGCAGACATGCAACTGTCCAGCCAGATAACGTCACAGGTCTGATTTGAATACAGGATATCATCATTTTTTTCTGTCTACAATTTATGAATTTCATACAGATATCAATAGCAATAATAATAATAATAATAATAAAAAAAACTGACATTCAAAAAAAACAACATTATTAAGACATTAATACATTTCAGATACATCTGTGAATCTGAATGCATCTGATTGTTTCCAGATGCATTCTGGAAACAATCAGAATGCATCTGATTATTTGGAGTGTCCAACTGGACATTCCTTGGAGTGTCCAGTTGTGACTGATCCAGGATGAATGTTAGCACTGGTCATAAATAAGCCATATATAAAAAAAATTCTTAATGGATCAGTGTTTGATTTGGGTTAGCCTTGTGTCTTTAAGTCTTTCTTTCACTCCAGATTGCTTTGCTCCACCCAGCGATCCGGGATTAAATCCAGAAACAGCCTAAAATTTAAAATTTTGGTTTTCTTAACCATCCCCAACTTGAAACCATCTTGACAACAAAACTATAAGAATAGTGAAACCTATTCTTAGCTTAAAAACAGAATAAGAGATGATATATGGCTTCCACCACTGTTACTTTAGATAAGTATGATACAGTCTAACATGCTCTATTGTCTATTTTATAAAAGCAACTGGAAATACTGAGCCTCTTTTGCAGTCAGTTATCTCTAACAATAAAGGGGATTAAACAGAAAATCTAGGTTAATTTTATTTCTCTGAGTTATAAAATCATCCTAGATCACATTTTATTGCACCGTCTAACAACCACTATTTTTTTCTTTAGAAACTTTTGCCATTTTAGAAAACATTTAAAGAGAATAAAGCTGCTACACTTATGTTATCTTAAACAGAAATCCACAATTTATATTTTTCAAGTGGACATGATGCAGAATGAAAACATAGAGAAAAATGTCCTATTTTTACATTTGAGTAATTCACCGCTTTTGGTGTATTCCAGGGACCATGTTGCATCTCTACACACAGGTCGCACGTAGTAATTGCAATATGTTTTGTATTTCTTTCTTTTTTTTTTTTTTAAAAGAAAATACTGACCGTCTTTAAAAACTGCAAACATACAGATAGTTTTGGCAAAATTATTTTTATAAGTTTAACTTTGAACCTCGTTTATATGTAACAGTCAATGTAATTTAATTTGCATATTTTTGGGGGAGTTGGATAGTCATGTTTAGAAACAATACATAGTATCAATAAGCAACAGCTTAACAACAAAAGAAATTCATTGATTTTTATGTGGGCTATTTATAAACCTCAATATAAAAAAAAAATATAATAAAAAATATATATATCATTACCTGTTCTGCAGATTTCTTAGCTAAAGTCTGAAGGGAGATAGAGCAAATGTTTTGTTTGGCTTCAGCCGTGGTTCCATACAGAAACTGTATTTTGACAAGTATAAAACAATATATTTTAGAAACAGATTCAGGACTGGAAGAAGTAACTGTGCCAGCCTTTCACTTTAAAAGAATGATATCATAGCCCTGCTATGAAAGCTTCACAAGCGTACTCCAATATTTCCATTGTTTTTGGTGTATTTCAGTTGAATACACCAATATGATAAACACCATATTGCAGAACATGTGCCTGCATAAGTACACACATGAATTTTGTGGCATTCCGTTCTTAATACATTGTGTTTAATATAACAAGCTATAACAGCTTAATCTCTTCTAGGAAGCTTTTCGCAAGATTTTATAGGATTGTGCTTATACAAATTTATGACCAGATTGTTGGATTAAAAGGCCTGACTCACAGTATCTGCTCTATTTCATCACAAAGGTTTTTGATTAGTTTGAGGTCAGGACTGTGCAGGCCAGTCAAGTTTGTCCATGTCAAACCTGCTCATCCATTTTTCTGTAGACCTTGCTTTGTGCACTCATGCACAGACATGTTGGGACAGGAAGGGACCATCTCTAAACGGCTCCCACCAAGTTGTAAATTTCATGACAAGACTTACAGTTGTACAAGTGGGATGCTACCAATGTACTGTCTTTGAACTCAGCACCTGAGACTGCACATTTATTAAAGAAAATGCTTGCAGAAGGTGTCTGCATACCCATTTACTTCAATCATTTTGCATGTGAATGAAGACATTTCTAGAAACAATGAGGCGCTTACAAGGAACATCCTCACTTCATCATGAGGACTCATCATAGAAAGAAAAAGAAGCAGTTCTATACCTGCACTGTAGTACATATTATTTTAATGTGTTGAAAACCCTTTGCAACAAGGCAAGTCAAGCACAACAGGTGCACATAAACACATGTCGAAAGTTCATGAGCTAAATCACAAAAACAGAGGACCAAAAAAAGTAGCATGCCAATAAAATCAAATACAAAAGTATAAGTCACACAACATAAAAAATAACTATAAACAAGGTTGGGCTGCTTATAAAACACAATTATTTGACATAATATCATGTTCAATCTCAGATGTTTAATGATTAACATTTGTTTATAAATGTCAGAATGAACTTCATGTTTGTTTTTAGTTTTGCTAAAGTACCTGCTGAATCATGTAATCCACCAAAGGTGAATGTGCTCCAGAAGGTGTAGTTCGACAAAATGGGAATGCACTCTTCTTTACATGTCCATCAGCTGAGCCGTAGGTCATACTTCTTTATGTAATGATAATCAGTGACTTAATGCTCGGAACGGCTCCAGAGCTGTGCTTTAGAATCAGGAAGAAGGATCCACTGTGTGGAAAAACTGCCTGGAAAACTTTGTTAACATAAAGATGTCCCTGTATCAGTGGATTATGTCTCTGTGTATTAAAAAATATATTACAAACAATTATGACAATTTTTTTTCCTGTTGAAATTTATATTTTAGTCTCCTCAATGCACCACTTTTAAATTTTTTTTTATAAAGAAGCCATGTAGATGAGCTGATAAAGAAATAACGCAGTAAATACTTGATGAAATAACACACTACATGACATGTGAAGGTTTTGATTTGGTTATGTGAGCATTTTGGTATCATCAGACAGAGAAGACAGCAAAACGAAATGTGAAAAAATGTTCTCGGAGATTTAAGAAAGAACAAGAGCTTTACAGTACTGCAGACTTTTTTTGTTTGCACCTGCCTTTGTACCAATGTGCTGCAGAAGCAAAGTCAAGACTGCGTGAAAGAGTTTCTGCTGATATCCCTTGCATCTTAATGAACGATGTCAAGCTTGTCTGTTTTGATGACAAGTATTTATTTTATTGTTTTACAGATAACATACTTCACAGGGTTACCTTAGAGGTAAAATCTCCTGACAGAACTCAGTTTTGACTTGCCGGAGACAGAGGGGGAGGATGAACATACTTTTATCGAGCACACATTGTAAACAACTGAGCAATATTTAAGTCGAAATGGCGTACCATAGAGTAGGTGAGAGACAACAAAATGTAAGAAGATGTGCCTCTTGTTTGCAAAGACAAAAGTTTCATTTTTACAAAAACAAATAAGGGTCACTGACATTTTTTTTACTCTTCTTAGTGGCTGAGAGGTAGAATGAAGTATTTTCAGTTAAACCAATGGTTTTATTCATCTACTTTATTTGATCATCTCATCATATTGAGTGAAAACATTACAAGTGAATAAGGAACCCCAGCCCTCTGATTATTATGTGAAAGCTGCTGATTGAAATGTTATTGGATTTTTCTTGTGAAACTTCTTATTTGTATCCCAAAAGTCTGTTGTTATAGGCTGAGAAACATTTTTCATTCAGGGCTAGGATTTCACAGGACCTCGCCGAAATATGGGAAGTGAATTCCTTGGTTTTAACACTGTGAGGAGCAACGTTCTTTCATGTTTTGTTTTATTCTTCGGGATGAGGTGTGGAGATGGAGATATTCAGTTGGAAGTATCTGAATGGACGCTCCCGGGTCCTTCTGTGGGCGATGTCACTGACGAAGGAGTTGGAGCATCTTGCCAGCCGCCGTTTGTCTGTGATTACAAGAGAAGAAAAGAGCACAGTGAAAACTTGGAAACAAAGGACACAAACACAGGAAACAAAAGGTGACAAAGAACAGGTATTGCCACTCATATTTCATGTAAATTTTCAGAGATTTGAGTTCTTTTCAACCCATTCAGAAATTCCCTTACAATATTAATGGGATAACTTTATCATTTAGCAGGTCAAGTTTTAAAGGCAAAATCTACTAAAAATAGTCAAGGAAAAAAGAAAGAAAGGAAGGAAGAAAGGAAAGATTGTTATGGATTCCTAAAACAGAAGATTAGTTTGTGTTTTACTGTTCACATGTTCTCAGAAATATACAATTTCCTTGTTATACAGACAGCTTTTTAACAACTACTTTATAGCAATTTTTCTGCATTACATCTGCAGCTAATTTGAATATGGTATATACAGTATATTGGATATTGCCAACCATGACTTCTACTGTTTCTGCTCATGTTTGCTGATAAAACACTTAGGCACAAATGGAGAGAGTTATTAACTAAAACTTGAGGAACAATTGTTCAGCCAGAATCTAAAATAAATAAAAAAAACCAGATTCAACAGGCTCTCTCTGAACTGATGTATAAGAATAATACTAGATGTTTTCTTAGTCGCTTTCTACAGGGATGTAATGTAACAGATAAAAGATAAGACGGGCCTTTAGTGTGACTGTGCTACCAGCTATGTCGGGAATACTGAAATTAGATGAAGCTCGCTTCTGATCGCCAACTCTGACAGTTTTCACCTCAGCAGGGAATGGGACTGCTTCCTAATTGGTTCCCGCAACATTCATAAGTGCACTGCAGCACCAACGTTGAAATGCTTAGCGAGGCTTGACAGGTTTCTTTACATTTTTCCATCAGAAATTAAGCATCATGTATTTTTATTATTATAGTAGAATATGTGAAATCAAAAGTTGATTCCTTTGTGGCAAAGTCAATATCGTTATTGTCCCCCAGGGAGGATATTTGTTTTACAGCCAGACATTTCAAACATACAAAAACAA
>CAEGAG010186714.1:0-25527 GCA_903067065.1 Brachyrhaphis terrabensis
GCAGCAGCAACACGCCGGAGAAAACCCCGACCACGGCGAGCGCCGCCAGCAGGAAGCCGTTCGCCCGGAACCACAGATCCCACGTCACGCCGGGAGAAATCCCCGAGCTGGGACAGAAAAACATCGAAAAATACAAGTTAGGGAAGATAGAAAACAGACAAAAAAAGAGCAAATTTTTGCTAAAAAAAAAATAAGAAATTGTAAGATTAATATCAGAAACTTTCTAGAAAAACAAAAAAATGTCTGGGTTTAAAAAGTTTAAAATTTGTGAGAAAAAAATTTAATTTAGAGTTTAATCTCAGAAACTTTATACATAGAATAAGGATATTTTTGAGTGTGAACATTCAGAAATTTGAGAGAAAAAAAATCTGAAAATTTTCAGAAAAAACAAGGAAATTTCTGGGTTTGAAATGTCTGAAATATGTTAGAAAAGAACTCAAATTTTGAGATTAAATCTCAGACATTTTTCTTAAACAAAAAACAAAGAAATTTCCAAGCCTAGAAATGTTCTTGTTTTTTTCTGAATGTTCTTGCAAAATATTTTGCAAGAAAAATAAATGAAATTTTCCAGAAAAAAACCCCTAAATTTCTTGTTCAAAAGTCAAAAATTTGAAAGAAAAAACTCAGAAATCTCTGTTTTCATCTGAGAAATTTCCTAAAAAAAAAAGTAAATTTCTGAATTTGAAAAGTCAAAAATTTTCGAGTGATTTTTTCCAGAAATTGGCACGTTAAGCACATTGACTTCGATTTGTGGAATTTTATGGTTGATATAAACGCAGCTTGTGAAGCGAGATTTTAATAATCGGATTTGTTTTGAATATAATCTGCTTTAAATGATCCGTATCTTAGAGTTTGGAGATTCAGCTTCCCTCAAGACGTCTTAGATTAAAAGAGACCCAAAGGTTGTTTACTTTGTCTTACGTAACGCTCTCAGGTATCAGTCAGGGCTGATTAATCAGATGTCCTCTGTCTTCTGCTCCACATTCACATTTTCCAGTGAGTTTAATCTAACAGATTATTCTGAAAACAGTTTGTTCACTTTTCCCACAGTAGAATTTAAACACTTTTCAACCATTTTCAAGGCAAGTTTTCAAACTTTTCCAGCACCACTTAGGAAATAAAAGCAAACAAATTAAAAAAGACAATTTGAGTTCACTATTTTATATCATTTATTACTGTTATTAGTATGATCTTGTGTTGTTATTCTATGGTAAACTAAAATCTAACACAATTTTAAATGTCTCTCTTGCATTTCCTAGACACCTGACTGACAGAAAGTTGGAAAAAAATTAAAATAAATCTATAAAATAAAATTTTGCATTAAATTTTGCAGTCAACTGGGAAATATAATTAATTTTGTTAAATCTAACTAAGCTAAAACAAATTAGGTTTGATTTAACTTCAGACACTAAGGAAAAAATGCATCTTTGTTTTTAAAGAAATTAAGAACTTTTAAAACCTTCAAAACATTTAATTGAAACTCAAACCCTTGGAGATTTCATAAAA
Source organism: Brachyrhaphis terrabensis (assembly GCA_903067065.1). Classification (NCBI taxonomy): domain Eukaryota; kingdom Metazoa; phylum Chordata; class Actinopteri; order Cyprinodontiformes; family Poeciliidae; genus Brachyrhaphis; species Brachyrhaphis terrabensis. The sequence continues at coordinate 1,507 of CAEGAG010186714.1, forward strand.
CACGAGAACATTTTGTGTTTTTACAGCCTTTGCTTCATGCGACCCTTGACCTGAAGGTGATTATATTCTCTCGAAGGTTTGATCCTCGACTGTTTAGTCATTTTTAATTGTTTTGTCTTAAAACTCCCAACCACATTTAGTTTTTTTAAACTTCCAAGTGCTTTTTTTGCTTGTTTTTTATAATTATAATATATAAACAGCAGCAGAATGAGCTTAATAAAATTAAAATGAGATAAAAAATTGTGATTTGAATGAGGCTTTAAAGCTCTTCTGATTAAAACCTCTTTCCCATGATTGCAGATCCCATGATTGCTCAAAGTGTTCTTGAACACATTGCAGCTTCTCTTACACAACCTGCTTTCTCTAAAGATCAGCACCAGTTACCTAACTCAGCAAAACGCAGAGCGATAAAACCGCACAGCTTCCCTCACTCATCCTGTGTTTCCTTCAACATGTCAACACGTCACAAAACATGTTAATTAACAAAATCATTCTTAGATAAGTGGATCTTAATCTGCTCAGTTCTGCATATTTTGAGCTACTTTCAGAATGAGATGTTTTAGGCCCTCTGTCACTTTAAACCCAAATAACCTGCTGCTTGCTCAACGTTTACACATTAAAATGTCTGCAAACTGTGACTATTTTAGAGCCATGGCAGATTTTTAAAAACAGTACAATTCTGCAAAGAAAATCTCTCAAATTTTGCTGTTAATCTCAGATATTTTCTATAAAAAATTGGCAGATTATTGAGCTTGAAAATATTTCTGACTTTTCAAACTCAGAAAATTTCCACGTTTTTTTAAAGACAATATTAATAGATATTAATTGCCAATTTTTTTTATTTTTCAAACTGATATTTTCTTGTTTTTGTTCCCCCAAATTTCTGAGTTTTCTACAATCAAATATATGACTTTTAAAACTAAAATTTCCAAGTTTTTTCAAGAAACCTTTTAAGTTTAATGTAAAAATTTCAGATCAAGCAAATTTTTACATGAAAAGTGAAAACTCAGAAATGTCCTTGTTTTCTTTAGAAAATTTCAAATTTCTCAGTTTTTTTTCTTGCAAATTTTCTACTTTTCAAACTGAAATTCCCTTGTTTTTTCTGGAAGATTTTTGAGTTTAATATCAAACTTTAATTGAGTTTTTTAGTGGAAATGTCCCTCCCCAAACCCCAACGACAATGGCCCTAATACGCTGTCATAGCAAATATATCTGCAACTATACAACCAGACATATCTGAAAAGCAGAAGTTGAGCCTCCTGCACAACCAACAAGAATGCAGCAAGTGGTTTCTGGATGATAAGTCGACAACAAAACACTGGTCTTTTCCAGCAGCCATTGTACAACACATGCAGCAGTAAAACCAGGTGGCAAAATAAGCTGGAACTCTGCTTTGGTTGCTAGGTGACGGACAGAATTCTGCTGAGGTTGCTAGGTAACGGGTTGCTAGGTGAGGAGCAGTGCCTGCTGATTTGTGACATTCGGAGATTTTCAAGATAAGTCATTTTCCAGACATGGGTGTCTTTTTTTTTTTTTTCCAAAGCACTAGGGCTGATTTTAGATGCAGTTGAGACCCAAACGGAAGAACAAAAATTTTCAAAATGTGAATTCTGCATGATGCTGGAGGCTGTAGGTTTGAGTGGACGTACAGAGCGATGTGAAGGGCCCACAGCAGCACCAGCAGCTGGACCAGCAGGTAGACAACGAACCAGCGGTGGTTTCTCTCCCCGACGCAGTTCTCGATCCAGGGGCAGTGATGGTCGAAGCGCCGCACACAGTGTTTACACGTCTTACAGTGCTTTGCTCTCATTGGCTGCTGCTCAGGACACACACAGGAAGACAAACACACCATTTTACTAATCATGCAGTCACTCCGTTAGGACGACAAAAGCAAACTTTAACTTTTTCACATTCTGTCACATTTTAACCAAAATGATGTATGTTGTTTGAAATGTTTCACAAATACAAATCTACTACTGAATATTTTATTAATCAATTACTCTGATGATTAGACGATTAATCGGACAAAAAAAATTGCCACGTTATTCATATTTTATTTAACCTCTTAGGCATTTTTAGAGAAGTTCAGGAATACATTAAAAGATACAAATAAACAATTCAGTTTTTTTGTTAAATAAGAAAATAAAAGATTTTACTACTTATAATGCACCAACATAGCATTCCTTTACTGAATTTAAACAAGGTGAAACAAACAAAAATAAAATCCAGCTGAACAAAAGCAGCAAAATCCAAAGATAAACTCTAAAACTCCAGAGCCAACGGGGGCCGGTTACCTGCAGCAGGCAGAACCCGCAGCGCCGCAGCCGAGGGGTCGACGGCTGAGGGATCATCGACTCCATTTCTTCGTCTGACCCTTGACCTCCCTGCATACAAAACAGACGGTTGTGGGTCAACATCTGACGCCCAGACCGACGACAACCTTTCAGCTGATAAACTGTGCCTCAAATACTAAACACTATTTATATCCTTGCTTCCTGCTTTTTTTTTGTAAGGAAACACATTTTTATAAAATTTATTCTTACCTGAAACGTGTCGGTGAGGACAAACCCAGGATCCATTAAAGAGACGGTGAAGTATAAAAGCACCGACAGCAGGACCAGCAGGAAGAACAGCGCAGGCAGCAGCAGCTCTCCTCGCTCCTCACATCGCCGCAAATCTACACACACATTTATTTCTTTCATGACACGGAGTTAGACTTGACCTTTGACCTCTTTCCGAAAGGATAAAAATGATATTTGTGTTTAATTCTTTATTTTGTTTAAGGATGTTTGGCTCAGTAAACCTGGAACACATCTTGTGCTGTCGTGGACTGCAAATCAAGAATACAACGACATATTAGGGCCATTTTGCAAAGAATAAAAAGTAAATCTCTGCCCAAAAGTTTTTTAAATTAATCTCAGAATTTGTTTTTTTTTTCCCAACTTGAAAACTTCAGAGTACCAAAAGTCAAAAAATTTTAATTTTTAGAATGTTATGAGTTTCAAAAGACAAACATGTAGAAAATTATCGACTTTTGAAACATTTTTGAAACTTGGCTAGAAATAAAAAATATGACTCAAGAAAGTGACTCAAATTTTGTTCTTGCTGAGAATTTTATTTTCTCCATTATTTTCAATTGATCCCAAATAAAAATAAAACGGAATGTCTTTCACATTTTCAATGATTTACATATTCATTTTCTACATAAAATTTGACAACTTTATTTGTTTAATAAATTGCAAAAACAACAAAAAAGTAACACTGACACCTTAATACTGATGATCTTATCCAGAATATTTTACTTTATCATAACATTAAACTGTCATACAGCAGCAGTTGTCAGTCAGAGGCTTTTTCAGATTCGTTGAGATCCTTCCTGCCCACACCATCGTTATCCACAATTTCTTTTCTTTTAATTTAATTTCTTTGTTTGTTGTTTAACGACAAAATATCAATTATTAATTTAACAGAACCTAGAATGGAAAACTTAAAACCCCTCAAATTAATCCGACTTAAATAATCTTTATTATGCCAGAGACATTGTTGTACAGGTAAACCTTGATGGTTTAATTAAACTCACCTGTGTTGTGCAGGAACAGAATGAGGGTTACGAGCCAGGTAAGCACGGTGTGACCGACCCGCACCAGAAAACCCGACCGGAACAAACTCTGGACCATCCTACCAGCAACACGACCTCTCGGTAAGGTACTGACTGAACAAAACAAAAAAAAGAAATCATAAAAAGTCTTTATCTGCCCCACGAAATAAACGTAGAACCCATTTTGGAGCTAGCTTCCCTAATTAGCCCTCACTGGAAACCCCTAAGTTGAAATACTTCCGTGTTTTGGTACGGTAGCCTCCGCAGGACAAACTGTGCGAACTCAACGACCGTTGAAATGTTCTCGTCATCTAAATTAAAATCAAATTCAAAATACTTAAATTGAATATTGTTGTAACTCATATTACCCAAGGTTTTTCGAAGAACTGTTGAAGATCCTAATAGCAGTAGCCAGGAAGGACATCCTGTACCAGTCTGTATCGCAGTGACTTTGAAGAAGCCTCTGACTGAAAAAACTTCTAAAGCAGTCTTATGAAGAGGAGTCTCAGAATTGTCCATAATTTTACTGATTTTGTTAAGAATCAGTCTTTGCACCATTGTCTCCAGTAATTCCAGAGCAGAACCAGCCATCTTTCAGTTCTTTACATGTTTTTAAGTCCCTGGTTCTGATGCTGCTGGCCCAACAGATGATGACAGAGGAGATTATACTCGACAACATACTGGCATTCAGAACCTGGATTTGCAATAATACATAGTTCCCACACGTCTGAACCAGAATGGATCCGCGGCATTGAACTGCCATTTTGGTAGGCAAGCGCAGTGCAAAGCATAGATGAACCATGGCTTTGAGACAAAAACTCAAAAATTAGAATCGAGTAATAGTTGTAACATACTTATATTGTTTGTAAATTAGATAGGAACGAGACAAGAGCTAGTTATGAGCTGGTGGCTTGTCTATTGTGGTCATAGCAACTCCATAGCAACTAACAATTAGCTACAATATGGCTGTCAGCTACAAAACTCTGAGGTGTGACATAATGTGAGAACTTTGATCCAAAGAGTGCCAGCAATGTAATATCTGATTGGCTGAAGAAGAATTAAGATTTTGGAGTGGCCTAGTTAAAGTAAAGACTTGAATCAAATTAAGATGCAATGACATAAAACAGTCTGATAGTGATTATAAAAACCTCCAATGTGGCTGGATGAAAGCAATTCAGTAAACAAGAGTGGGTCACAGTTCCTTTTTATTTTAAGGTAAACTTTTTGATGATTGAAACAAAAATAAAAATCAAAAAGTAGACTCAACTGGACCTTTTTAGAAGTGTTGGTGTGAGTTAGTTGCTTTTTTCATAATGAATCATCTCTGATCTGCTCACAGCTCATCCAACAATCAAGATGAAAGAATAAATTTAAAGGTCACAGCATTTTCAGTCTTCGGTCTACTCAAAGCCCGGTGAGTCATTTTCTGACAGACTTCAGTTTGACTTTAATCTCTTTATTTCCAGAGACTCTCAGATGCTTCTAGGAAGCAGTCAGGCTAAAGAACAAACAGTCCTCAGAAAATTACTGTTTAACTTCAGCAGAAACATTTTGTGCCTGACTGAGAAATTTACATAAATCTGATAAGGCTGAATATATAACCCAGTATTTTTTAAAGTGGGCATCGCAATCCACAACAACTCTTTATTTAAATAAGAGTTACAGCATTTGATTTCCATTTGGTATATTTTTGGTTTATTTAATGTATTAAACCAACTGTTTTAGTATGTAATGTTTAAATGTTCTGACATCCAAATTGCACAGGTGGGAAGTAAGAAGTTACATTTGAGAAACTTTATTACAAAAATAAGTGTTTTTAGAAGTAGTTTTACTACATCCTTTGTCCCATCACTTAATTTGTTACATTTCATAAAAATCAGTTTTCACTTTGACATTAAAGTTTTTTTTTGGCAATTAGAAAAAAAGAAAAAGCCCAATTCTGTTGACGGATTTGTAAAAGCAGTAAAAAGAGTTAAACTGCAAAGACTGTAAATACCTTTTTTGGGTCATAACTATATCTACTTAATTTTTCTGAAAAAAACCAAACTTTTAGGATTATTTTTGCTGCACTGTACTTTACTTTTTCTTGAGTGATCCTTTCAAAATTGTAGGATTTCAGATACAAGTTGAGATTTTTAAATTTGAGTTAAAAGATCTTGAAAAAACACATTTTTTAAATCTTAAATGTATAATTTATGACTCAGCAATTTTCCATTTATTAAAATCCTGGTAAAACCAGGATCCAATGGTTTTTTTCCAGTAGATTTATAACATTTGACAGAAAACTGCTTCAGTCTTGTGCAACACTTTTCTAAGCTGGAGGTAAAAATTCATGTTAAACCATTTTTTCCCTCCTGAAAACCCACCGCTTTCCCATCATGAAAGAGTTTTTTTCAGCTTCTCAGTTTCTGTTTGTCATTTAGACAAAAAAAGAAAAAACTACCAGCATGATCTACATGCAAATAAATAAAACAAAACAGCAAAGACTTAATGTAATTATGCTTTTATTTGGATCAAAATGGTCCATTAAAACAATACTAAAACATCTTTATTCTGAAATTATTCTCATTCTGCATTGATAAGTCATTTATAGTCCCTTCTAACATTTATTAAAGTGCAAAATGCTTCATATTTTCCCCTCTAAGCTCCTGCTTTTGAACAAACATGTGCTCATAATACATTTCCCTTAAACCTGAGGTGAACATTAGAGACAACACTCCTCCGAAAGGCACAGAACATGTGCCGACTTCCAGTTTTTAAATAGAAAAATAAAACTTCACATGACTACAGTTAGTGTTTAGCGGATGTTAAGGCAATCATCCCACACCATGAATTATAATAGCACTATTGGCTTATTCCCTTCATCTAGAGAAAATAAATAAATACAGGAGGGGTGGAAATAAATAGCCACTCAGCTAAATAGGACGAGTTTTGTGCAAAGATATTCCCTCTTTAGGACGAAGAGGCAAAACTGATAACGGCTACAGAGCGTCTTAATGCTACAGTCAGTAGCTTACAGAGTGGTGGTTACACTGACACACAAAGACCCGGACGCACACAAACCCAAACATTTGGTCCTCGATTTCAACATTTAAAAACACAAATAGCAGCGGTTGTAATCCCGACATCCTGAGCTCACAGAGTCCATAATCTCCTCCTCTTCCTCAGCCTGACGTCAGCTGACATTCACAGAATGAGACTCCCAACGCCGGGCGGGTCGGCGGCTCAGCGCGATGTCACCCCCAGCTGAGTCTTGAGGTGTTCGTAGACGACGTAGCTGATGCTGACGGCCGGGATGACCTTCAGGAAGTTGGGGGCCAGACCTCTGTAGAGCCCGGCGGGGCCTTCGTTCTGCAGGATCTGCCTGAAGACGCCCGTCATGGACGCCTGCTGGTGGTTACCCTCAGTCACAGCTGCAAAAATTAAAATAAAAAGATAGTTAGTTTTCCTCAGTCACCTGATGTGTAAAAACTGAAGGCCCAGGGGCCAAATCCGGCCTGCAGCCGCTTTTTATTTGGACTTGAGTTAAGTTCTTCAAATCTAACAAAATTTGTATCAAATGAAAAGTTTTCATTTGTGCTGCTTTCATTTTAGAGATATTAATAAAGAAAAAAATGCTGTTTTGTTTATTTTTTGCCCTTTGAGAACTGAGGAGCATTCTAAATAAATTCTATGATTATTTCAGTAGTTTATTAATGGCCCTAACTGGGAGCCCAAGAGGAGCTGCTGGGTCTCACCTTGTGCCTGCATGCGGGTTCGGATCAGCGCCAAGGGGTAGCTGGCGAGCTGACCGCAGGTGCTGGACACCGTGCCGCAGGCCAGCAGAACCATAACACCGGGGTCCGTGCTATTGGTGCCGTACTGCTGCAGGTAGCTGTTCTTCAGCGTCTGAAACCACAAAATCCAGAAATTAAGACTTTGCGGCTCAGCAGAACCAAAGTTTAAATCTAGAAGAGTCCATTCTCACCTCATACACGGCCAGGTCGATGCCGGCGTACGGGATGATGCCCAGCATGTTCGGGACGTAGCCCTTATAAAACGCCCCGAGGCCTTCTTTCCTGAAAATCTGCTTGGCGCAGTCCGAGATCCCGGCATACTGGCCAGTTGTCCTCAGAGCAAGACGGGTTTTCAGAACCTGAAAATAAGAAGGACATGTTACTAAATGAAGACCTCTAAAGCCGACGGTTTTCCAGGTAGGAGATCTAAATAAAAAGATAATCACCTCCATGGGGTAGATGGTGCTCTGGGCAATTACTCCGGCTAAAGAACCTGCCACAAATCTCTCCAGGATCCTCAGAGTCTCCTTGTCGCTGCCGATTAGACGCTTAATCTGCAGTAACCCATTCAGAAAAAAGAAGCACATCAATGGAGGACGAACTCGGAGATCAGAGCTTAAATTTCTCGACTGGAGTCACTTCTGTTACCTGCTCATAGGCCATGAACTTCAGAGCCGATTCAGGAGCGATTTTGATGACGTTCACCCCGTTCCCCCGCCACAGCGACCTGGTGCCGCCCTCCTTGATCATCTGCATGAGCCCGCTCATGATGCACATGTTGTTGGTTCGAGATCCATAAACCTGAGAAGAAGAAAAACACCCAGCAGGTAAATAAAACGAGTTAAAAACTTTATTTGATAGGGACAGACACACAAGAACATAGACAAACTAAATAAAACCATAGTTTCCCTCCACAATATCACAGATTGAACAATATTATTTCAATAGGTAAGCATAGTGCTTGACCAGCATATTTAAAATCCAGTAAATCCCTGACGTCAGAAAGTCGCAGTTTTTTTTCTCCTCGCGGCCGATTAATTAGCTCAGCCTCCATGAAATGTAATGTTGAGTTCCAGCTGTACTCGGAAGTGTAAAATTCAGTTCTGCCAGTCTAAAAAAAATAAACTGGAATGACCTCTCAAGTCGGATTTCCCACCGGGAGGCGGACTTAGCGTTTCAATCATCAACAGTAATAAGATGTGGGGGAAACATGTTTATTTTATATACAAAATGCAGCTTAAAATCAATGTTACATATGGCACCAGTGACTAAATAAAAAAAAATAGAGGTTTGCTTACTGAAACTAAAACTTAAAATTATGTTTGCAAGAGCAATTGAAGATGATGTTTATGAACGTTGTCAGGGTAAAAAGAGTTCTAGTTCCAACTTCCGAATTCATTAGACCATTATTTTTTTTTTTAAAGCATTTGAGACATTTTACGGTAATACAACTTCAGATTCATCAATTTAAGACTTAAGGATGTGGACACTGTGGGTTTTTGGGGTAAACTGGGAACATTGACATCTGGGCGCATAGAGCTCCAGCCAAGTGTGTCAGGTTGGTTTAACTGCAACTGATAGTTTCTAATCAATGTAAAGGTCAAAGTCAACTTTCATTCTGACGTAAACTGGAGCTGCTGGCACATTATGACTTGGCACAGGGCATCCATAATCTCACTGATGAGAAGACGATTTCAAAGCCAAGGGTGTGACGCTTGTTCCTGAGCCCCGATTTGGCTGGCGGTACATTGAGAATCGGTCCATGAACTCTGTCTGTCCAGCTCTTACACAACAACTGTTAAAATTTAACTCGTTTATGGCACAACCCAACGTTAAGCAACGGAGAAGTCGTCACTGCTCTGATTTTGACACCCAGATTTTATTTTATTTTTTTAGTTTGATGGTCATGTCCTCTTACCTGCATCATGACTTTGAGACGGTCCAGCGGGGCGGTGCAGGTTCTGGAAATGGCTCCAGCTCCTCCACCTGCGACCAGGTGCCTCCACCACATCCCTGTCTGCTTCTCCTCTATGGTGAACTCATCAGGCACCATCAGGTTCTCACCCACATCAAATATCTGCCAACAAAACAGGTCAACTTTTAGAAAAATATCACCCAAAGCAGAAAATGTTATACTTGAATTTAAATAGTTTGATTTACAAAATGACAAATTTCATAAAAACTAATTATGTTTCTGATCTGCTTATTCAGAACAATTTTAAATTTTAGGATCATAGCAAAGAGTTTTGATATTTTTACATCGTTTTGATTGGGGACTAAAATTGCTCCAGTTTCAGCTGGCGTGGTTCACCAGAGTTCACTTAAACAAAACTGAGACCACATTTTTAGTTTGATTGTGCATTCACACCTCCACAAACAAACCAAACTTTCTATGAAAATGAACTAGAGTTTAATTAAGTCAAATTAAAAAGGGCTGGTGTGGATGCACACTCAATTAACCTAATTTATGCATCAAAGTATGTGAGCTTTGTTAAAGTCAAAACTTGCATCCAAGTCGGTAGATGCTTTTCTAAGTCCATACCAAAGCCAAATTATCGCAGATTTGTTGGTGCAAGCTAAAAGCTAAAAGACGAAGACATCCAAACTGCAAAACTCAGCGCAACATTCCTTCAATCGTCTTCGTTTTGACCTCTGAGGCTTTTCTCATTAGTGGCAAAGCTCTTTTGTGAAGGGAAAATATGAGTCACCAGGCAGGTTGTCTTTTCATAGTAAGGGTCAAGCTAAGTCACCGTCACGGGTCACACGAGTCGGGATTTAAAATGATTATTGGGGATTATTACCAAGGGCTTTGACGCAGATTTTTTATTTGGGCTCCTTGAACAAAAGAGGAGGCGCTGCTGCTTTAAAATGATCAGATTCAGGAACTGACTGCTTCTGGTTTTTAATCAACTCCGATCCCTTTTACCGAGAACCTGAACAGTAAGCACAGCATGTGGACAGTAATCAGAGGGAAAAAAAGAACAAAGTGGAAGTGAGAATTTGATTAATTTTGTAAACAAACTGACTGGATTTACTGTCCCGGTCAAACCCTCCAGCAGCTGAGGTTTCGTCAGTAATTCACAATGTTCTTGGCGCGCAGTAAGGGGCGACCGACTCTATTCTGGTCTCTGTCATGAGTCCAGGCTGCAGGGCTGCACATCGGGATCCAAAATAACCTGCAGGTCTGCACTGGTTCTGACTGACTGCTGCCCTCGTTTACATAACAGCTCAGCAAGTTGGAAAATCTTTCCAACATAATCCCCACCGGAATGAGCCTCATTTCTTTTCACAGGCCTAATAAAGCTTAATGGATGACGCACGACCTGTGCAGACTGATCTCCGAGGAAATAGGAAATCGACGAGGTGCAACACCCTGATTGCTTTGATTAGCGCGATAGCAGCCATATTGATAAGTCTTATCAGGGGAAAATGGGTTATCTCAATATTTATGTAACACAGGAAGAGTTTATCTGAATTTAATTTGTAAAAATAACATTTGACCTCCTTTCCAGATCTGAGTAGAAACCAGTTACATTTACCCGAGTAGCTTTTTACTTTATATTTATAATTCCTAATTGAACTTTCAAAACCATTTAAAAGAAGGTTTCATGTTCGATCAGGGTAGTCAAGCTGCACTTGTGTTAAAGTTTTATATTGAAAAACCAATTTGGGGGGAAAAAAAAAATGTTTTCTTTTGGCCGATTGTGTGAAATATTTTCATTTTGATCTTTAAAATACCAGCATTTCCACTAAACTTTATATTTTGTAATTTTCTAACATCAAGTGACTAATAATTTGATCAGTTACTGAATACTTGAGTTGCTTTTTCACCAAATACTTTTTTACTCTTCAGCACTTTCTTGGCAGCTACTTTTACCCAAGAAAAAATATGTAATATGTAACCAAATAATTTGTTGGCCTCTACCCACTCCTGAAAGAATGAGGCCCATCTTGTTTAATTTCCCTTTGGGGTCAAAGTTTTCTTGAATTGAGTTGGGTTAAAGTCAGAATGACGAACTAACCGTGGAGTGTTTCCAGTAAAGGATGATCTCAGGAATGTTGTCAGTTTTTTCCACCATCGGGTATTTACTCCAGTCTTTGCTGCCAATTGTTATAATCCCATTCTTATCCATACTGAAAAAAAGAGAAGAGAAATTAGTATGATAATTAAACCAAGCATTAACAGGAGCGTAGTTTTTTTTTTTTTTTTTTTTTAATTACCTCTTCAAGACTGTCTCTGCATGCTGCAGGGAAATATGGACGCCGAGGTCACGAAGCGACTGCATCAACTCTTTGGCGTCGATGTGGCCTAGAAAGACAGAAACGGATCAGAATCTGCTTAGTCAGAGTGAAACAAAAGGCAAACGCCTCAAACATGAGAAAAAGCGGCTGCATACCGGCGTTCTTTCTGTCGAGACTCTTCACCACCAGCTTCAGGTCTTTCTCGTAGTCCTGCAGGTAGTGAACGAACTCCTCAAAGTCCAGCTGCCCATCTGCATCTTTTTCTTCACTTTTTAGAGATTTCTGCAATGAAATTAGTGATCATTTGCCTTTTTTCCCCTCAAAACTAAATGTAGATATTAATTTCTCTGAAGGGAACACCATCTTGCAGAATCATTCAGTCACCTGGTAGTAAAACAAATTAAACCGCTTATAAATAAAGAGCTGCCAGTTCGAAATGTACAGCATGTGGGACCACCAATAAGTCACGACACCAGAGATTTAAAGGAGTCCCCCCTTCACCGTGAAGGTTCCACTCCACACCAACATCTATCTTTAACATCCCAATCAGGCTGACCTGCCAACTGTTTTAATCCTGTCTGGCTTCAGACCTGCTGAGCTATAACAGGGACAGAGAAACTGGCTGTACTCCAAGCTGGATAGGACAGACAGTTACTTGACCTGCAGACCAGAGTGCAGGCATATGACTGTAACGATACCCTGAAAGGACATTTCATGCCATGCAGCTCATGCAAAAGCACAAGGGCATAAATCTGACTTGGAATTGATTTTAGGAATTTAAACAATAGGAGTTTTATTCTGCAGGATGTTAAGGTTTATTACGGTTTTTATTTTCTTCCAATAAGGACTTGAATCAGGACCATAAAAACTGATTTCAGCTGTACAAACCTCACTCTGAAATGGTTTAATTATAACTAAATATCTGGGATAATGAGACATTTTCAGTCTAATAAAGTTATCTTCAATTTTACAAGTGTTGCTGTGCACCCAAAACTGATTTTTATACTGAAGCACTGTAAAATAGTCAGCTGATAGTGACTTAACAAGCCCCTAAAATGGCTTAGAAGCTAATTTTAAACATTACATTAAAAAGAATAAGTAAATAATTTCTGAATAAATAAAGTCTGAAAAAAGAAATTGCATTGCATCAATACCACCTGTTGCGGGACACACTGGTTTCTTTTGTTTTAGAATATATCCATTTTGCATTGGCAATAATCATAGAGTCATAAATGTTGCCTAAATTTTGCCGTTATATCATGAGTTGTTATATCACGAGCAGAGCTGCGTTGGAGTGAATTCCAGGGTTTTCCGGCACCATTTTGGGCTGAAAGGGGCGGAATTAGCCCGACCTCATTGATCCTGCGTGCTGACCGCATGAATCCCTTTAAAGGAGGAATTTCCCTCAGAATTAAAACGACTCGTTCAGAAATGATGCAGCATCAAAAGAGAAACAATATTGATATACAGTTTTAATACGGAAGTACACACTGATTTAGTTTCATTAAAACTACCGAACAGGTTTAAAAGAAGTCTAAACTTGGTAATTTTTTTTGAAGCCGCTCTTTTCTACTGTGCGGCCTGCACTTCCGCCCGCCGAAAAACTGCCAACAATGAAGCAGAATATTTCTAAATACATACATATAAAGTTTAAATGACTTAAAATTTGTTTCCATATAGTTTTAGTTGATGACAAGGAGAATAGTGAATTAGTCTGTCCTACCTTTCTCCACTTTTGATAAGTAGAAAACTCCTGGGAGGGCAGGAACACGCTGAGTTTGTTGAACAGCGACTTCAGCTCCGACGGTAGTCCGTTAGATTCAAAATACTCCACTTCAACTGGGTCCGAGTTGGACACGGGGACGTAAAGGCACAGACCCAGCATGATTAGCTTCGACAAATTTAAAATAAACTAGAATAAATAAATAAATAGTCCTCTGCGGTGTCTTCCTACGCCGGCCGACACTGAATGCCGGTTACACGCAACCGGCTTCTAAAGAATGTCACGAGGCTCCGCCTCTTCCAGGAATAGTTTCACGTAATTGGCTCTCACACCCCCGGGAATACGTCACTTTACTATTAACCAATTATTGAAGCCCTCCATTGATGGAAGGGGGGCAGAGTCATATGACGGAGGAACGAACTCGAGCGTTCTGTTGAGTGAACTACGTGGAATCTATCGACAAATCCTGGCACAGCTTTCGTCCAGCGCGTAAAGAATTGACCAATCAATTATTTATATGTCGTTTAAAAGGTGGTCGTCGAGGCAGCTTCCCGCGAAATGTTTTATCAAGAAGCAAGTTTTACACATAAAATAAATATGGACGACGCATCCTGCCAAATTACGAAATAAATATATAAATAAATACATATCTTGATAAAGTTATTACAGTGCCAAATATTGTATGAGAAATAAGAACAATCCTAATTTATTCCATCCATCCATTTTCTGTGCACCCTTGTCCCTAATGGGGTCGGGAGGTGCTGGTGCCTATCTCCAGCTATGTTCCGGGCGAGAGGCGGGGTACACCCTGGACAGGTCGCCAGTCTGTCGCAGATCCTAATTTATTAAATTATACAAATTAATGTTAATACTAATGTTAAATCAGTTGTAATTTAATATTAGCAGCATCATTTAATTTTTTATTTCATTTCTAATCTTATTGTTTTAACAATTAGTTTCCTTTTGTTTTCTTTCCTTAAATTATTTTTCATTGTTTATATATTACTTCTAAAATTAAACAATGCAAAATAAATAAATATACATATGTATCAAATGTATGTTAATGAAATAACAGGACAAACTTTTATATAAATACATTTCTCCAATGGGTAAAAACAAACAAACAAAATAAGTAAATTACAAGTGATTATTTTTTTGCTCTCTACTTGCTTACTCTTCAGATTAACAACATGAAATATGATCTATCATAATTATTTGTGCAGGATAAGAATTATTTTCTTAGGTTTTGTGAAATTATTTCACAAAACATAAAAATAACACATACAGTAAGACAAACAAAAACCTACAATAAAATTAGTATTACAAAACCACAGTATGCTACCTGAAAGTTCACAAACAGATCTTCTTCTATTTCTGCTTTTTAATATTTTTATATGCACTAGAATAAGAACTAAACTGTGTCCTTTAAAGTTCTGGTTCTACCTAACAACCTTTACTGAGGGACCAAACAAACAAAGAACTATACAAGCACTATAAAAATTAATGTTTTTACTGTAGACTCAGGCATTGAGTCTCCTGACCTTGGTTTGCAGTTTTTCCTATTTCCTGCTTCAGGGAATAAACAATAAATCAAAAACCTCTGTGACCTCACAGTAGACCAGTACCAACCAGAAATGTTGGTTCTGTGAGGTGTTGTATTTGTCACTGTTTGTGTTTTGCCCTGATACCAACATGTGCAGCCCGTGAAGGATGTTGGACATAAACGACGTCATGAAAAACAAGCCAAAGCAAAAAATTAAAAGGTGCCAAGAGGTCAGCTGAACATGTATCAGGTTGTGGTTAAAATATCTTCATGATGGGGTGTGCTGTGGTGGAACAGGGGGTTAGCACGCTTGGAGGCCTTAGTCCTCGACGCGGACGTCGTGGGTTTGACTCCCGGGCCTTGCGACCTTTGCCACATGTCCTTCCGCCCTCTTTCCTGTCAGTCTACTGTCAAAAAATGTGAGCCAAAAAGCTCTTTGGAGAAAAAAAATTGAAAAAAATATATATCTTCATGATGCCTCATGTTGACCACCTTCCCCTATTTTCTTCATTTGTTTTTCCTTTAAAAAGGTGGAAGGTGACTTTCTGAGTAAAATTCATATCTACCCACTTGTATTTACACCTTCCCTTCAAGGCACACTTCAGTCCATTTCTGAGAATTACCTTCAGGTTTATCACCATTATTCAAACATTGCAAAACTCCACCCACATTTCTTCAAATTCTCCCCAAAACGGCCGGACTTTCTAGTAATCTTTTAAAGATGCAATCATTTATGGAGGAATAAATGCTGCACATCAATCACATGATACAATCTGTTGGGTTTCCTTTGATAGAAAGTTTTTAAAATACTTAATAATTAATTGAGTTTACTCTGCTGTTTATTAACTTGGATCAACTGGAATTGAAATGATTGCTTTGTCTGTTTTTTTTCAAAGTGTCTTCAGATGACATTTGTTGTGAATTGGCGCTAGATAAATAAAACTGAACTGAATTTATTACATTATTTTTTATTAAGAAATGTTCTCTGGGAATAAAAAAACTGCCTATGGGCAAGAACTATTTAAAAGAGGCAGGCACACAACCACAGACTGCGTCAGTTGCATTTTACCCAAATTTTACCATTTACCATTGCCTTCAATATATAGTTCTCATGTAACGTCACACTTCAGGGAACTTTGTAGATGACAGCCATCTTGGTATTTGGAGCTGTCATGACAGTTATTATGGAGTTGCTATGACAACAATGAAAAAAACAAGCCACAAGCTTAGAACTAGCTCTCGCCTCGTTCCTATCTAACTTAACAATACAGCTATTACTTAATTACAATTTTTGAGTACTCCATCCACCTCTGTGTAATACCAAGATAAATATCAGTGATATTTACTGTAATACTTAAAGCTGAACTAGCAAAATTAGCCTAGCTAATGTGGCTTTTGTCTGCTAGCTAAGACGGACATGTAATCTACATGTATGTTACAACATGTACTTACTCTGCCAGCTACCAGAATTTTGTTATTCAAGTGAAGAGTCTCTATGTTCTTTACACTGATTGTCATAGATCAGTGTTGCCATTAAGGCAACACTGATTGCCTCTATGGCTTTCAGGCCGTGAAGCTCCTCCATTTTGTACTCACTCTTCTTATTCATTAGGCTATGAACTTTACTGTAGTATGAGATTGAAGGCAGCTTGTCCACATCATCTGGCATATTTTCCTTCTCCATCTCAGCAGCCATTTTGTTCATGTATCGTTCTCTCACACACGGGTGAAGAGTTTCCACATGCTTTCTTTTTTTTGGGCTTGCCTACTAAGATGGCGCGGCTCTTCCGATTCAGATTTGTGCCAACTATCTATTGGTTGGGGAACTGGCAAAAACTGGGGCTCGCCTAGAACATCATCTATCCAAGAATCACCATTGATTTGAACTGATTCTGATGCTTCTCACCAAAATTTTTAATTTTCCGGAGAGTTCAGCTGAATACACAAACAGTATGTGGTGTGACTGCTGTCTTGCTTGCGTAGAAGCTTTACCTTTCATGGTCATGTTAGTTGAACTTGGCTTTGATCCCAAAGACTTTGGAGTTCTCTGGCAAACAGCATAACAAGTTGAACAACAACTTTAATGTTAGACAGACATTTTAGCCCTCTGATGCATAAATTTTGCAATTATGTAAGCCTGAGTCAAAAAGATTTTCTTCCGTGTTTTATGTAAGGGCAGAGTATAAGTGAATCGGTTAATCAAGATTTTAGCACATTTCACAAGGCAGTTCAAAGTGCTTTACATGATAAAAATACAAAAATGGAAAGTCATAGAAAACATAGTCAACATTTGAAACATTACCTTTTGTCAAATGCTGGTGTTACAAATCAAAATGATGGTAATGTTTTATTGATTACGGTCCAAAAGCAACTCTAAACAGGTGGGTTTTTAGTCTGGATTTGAAGTAACTCAGTGTTTTGGCTGTTTTGCAGTTTTCTGGTAGTTTGTTCCAGATTTGTGGTGTGTACTGTAGAAGCTGAATGCTGTTTCTCCATGTTTGGTTCTGGTTCTGTGGATGCAGAGCAGAAGCAGAACCAGAAGGCCTGAGATGTCTGGAAGGTTGATACAACAAGAGCAGATCTTTAATGTGCTGTGGTTCTAAGCCGTTCAGTGATTTATAAACAACAGTATTTTAAAGTCTACTCTCTGAGCTATAGAGAGCCAGTGTAGGGACTGTAGATCTGGGTGATGTGCTCTGTCTTCCTGGTTTTAGTCAGAACACCAGCAGCAGCAGCATTCTGAATCTGATTGATTGTATTTTAGGCAGACCTGTGAAGACACCATGTCAGTAATCAATCTGACTAAAGATAAACACATGGATGAGTTTCTCTAAATCTTACTGGTTCATTAGTCCTCTAATCCTGGAAATGTTCTTCAAGTGACAGAAGGCCGACTTTGTAACTGTCTTTATGTGGCTATAGAGTCTATCACCACCCCAAGATTTCAGGCCTGATCACTAGTTTCCAGCTATAATAACTGAAGCTGTGAGTTGACTCCAGGAGAATCCGATTGCAGATTTTAGAGTTAATCAAAACAGCAGTTAAAATGTAGCATGAAGACAAAGATCTCCTCTTGCTTCTTTGCATCAAACCTCACAAGGTAAAATGGGGATTTCAGCCCATCTGTTTGCGACAAACAGGAATCAGGCGCCCTTTAACCTGCAGGATCAGACAAACAAGTTGTATCTGCTGGGGCCAAACTGGTGAAAGGTGAGGCGGCGAAGCGTGATTGTTCAGAAGATGACCTCTGAACAATCGTGTGTGACACTTCAGGGGAAAAACTGTTTTATTCCAGCATAATGGACCTTTTGTGACTGCTGTTTGAATAAATACTAATCAGGAAATGTTCATTGGGTTATATCTCAGCACTTGTTGGTCATCAGGAAATCCACAATTCAGCTTTTCTGTCTGTTTTCACATTTTGTGAGGCTGAATAAAACCTTCGTCTGATAATATATGCAAAATATCTTCCAGCAACCTCAGATGCAGCCAAAACAACTTCTTATTCCCGCAGGTGGCGGCTCATCTGACCTTGCCAGCTGTTATGTTTAAAAAATAGTTTAGACTGAATTTTGGTCAAAACAAATCAAATGGATTATTCTATAAACTATCTTATTTAGATTTAATGTAGAAATCTTTGAAATGGTTGTTGTAACTCTAAATACTGATTGAATCTGCACCTATCTGTCTTATACAATTAAATGATTATAGTTCTGTAAAACAGTATTTAACTCCTTATATGTTTCTTCTGTTTAACTGAGTGATCCTGAGTAAAAACAAAAAGCAGTAAAATGATGATTTAATGTAATAAGAGGAGAGAACTCCCATCACTATCCTCTGCAGGACCTTTCTGTCTGCTGTTCTGCACACTGTAAAACATTTGAAGGTTGATTTAACTTGAAAATGAAAGTCCACCTGGTGCCTTGAAGATGAAATTTAAGTCAACAAAAAATGTATTGGTTTTAATACAGAAATTGAAGTTCATGAAGTTGATTTAACAACAAGAGACAAGTTGTTTAAACATTGTTTTTTAAGTTCATTTATCTTGAATTGCGAGTTTTAACTTAATGCTGCTATTTAAACCAAATAATTATTTCACAATATGGAAGGAAAAACTGCCCACAATATTTATTAAACATCACCATCAACTCAGCTCAAAAACATTTAGTGTGAATAGGATCTTCAAGCTTTGCAAGCTGTCAGTTGCATTAAAATGAAAATTTCTCTTAATAAAGTCATATCAATGTAATGCACTTCTGTCTCAGGATATAAAAACATGGCGCTAAGCACTCTGAGAAATAGTTACAGTTGTCTTTTTCTTCTTTCAGTTTTTTTAAATGCTAACCTAAAAACAGTTTATTCAACTCTTGGAGGTTTAATAAAAAGTTAACACATCTTACTACTGTAAGCTTATCTTTCACAAACTCATACATTTAGGTTCAAAATCTAAAAGTGGCTAAATTTATTTGACTTAAATAGTAGAAGATTGTAGTCACAACTAAATGTGGCTCAAATGTTTTACAGTGCAGATGCGGTACCGCACTGGGAGAAATGGTAGTTTGAGCAGCTACTGCTGAGCCAGTTTCAGTATTTCAGGGTTCTTTGACCAGATGAGGTCATCAGAGACGTGTAATGCACCAAACTTCATGCCACCCTCCCTCTCTGCAGTTGGCAACGCTGAGGGTTGTGAGCTCAGACTGTGACCTTTAAGTCGATAATCTTCTTCGTTTTGCAACAACTTGGCTGTTAGCATTTTTCACATGGCTGATTGTTTGCAGCAGAAACATTTGGAAACCCAGTCAGCATGAGAGATTATTCCCATTTTAGATCATTTTTTGCATATTTTAAGATAAATATATATATTATCACAGATACGTAAAATATGATTGCATTGCTGGGTTTCATGTCGTTATTATTTTTAAATTATACTATGGAAATAAATGAGTTTGTGTGACAAAGTTTTCAGCAAACTAAAGTAAAGATTATGCATCTATATGGTCAGACTTACTTTATGTTATGACTTTATTGTCTGATTGATGTTTTTCCACCCTTTAACTGTTGAACATCCCAAACAAACACTGTCTTATTTTGTTATTTAGGCGCATAAAAAATGCCAATAAAATGATTTGATTGGATTCAAACTGAGGATTCAGAGCTCTGGTCCGGTTTTCTTTAGCTCAATGCTGCTCTCTGCTGATCAGTCCCTACGTCGTCTTTAAAGTTAGGAAACCTTCAAACAAAAACAACAAAAAACAGATGTGAGGAGAAGGCAAAACTACAGTTTTACATAATACTCTAGAAATATATATTTCTTTGTATTGTATCCAAGCAGCCATTTGTTTTGATCAGGAGTTTTTCCTTTAGGCTCAAGCTGGTTTTCACATGCATTTTCAGACTCCTGATCACATTAGAGGGTTTTATTTGGTTTCTTATCAATCACTCAGTCAAGGAAAATGAAAATTCAGTGGATTAACGACTGTTTTGTTGAAACAGAGACATCTGAACAACAAACTAGATTTAAATGAGGTATTGCTGTCTGTAAAACACCAAAGAATAAAAGTAAAAAACAGATTGAAAGGTAGAAAACGTGAATTAAGCTCAAACAAGGTGATTCCCAAAGAGCAGTTAGCTGAAAACTTGTCAGTAGACGATTATTTAAATGTAAAAATTAATACCTGTTTTTCTGACATAAAATTATTTAAGATACTCCTTTTGTTTTTTCACTAAATGTCTCGGTGGTAGTAACTAGTTCTAAAAACCAGCGTTCAACTCAGAGATCCATAGAACAACAACCATAAGCGTTCACTCATACACAAGGACAATTTAGAGACAAATTAACCCAACAGTCATGAATTTTTGTGGCATTGGGGGGAAGCTGCGATACCTGGAAACATCCCACAAACGCATTGGGAAACATACAAAGTCCACACAGAAAGACCTCACGACCCTTTTGTTGTAATGCAATAGTGCTAAATAAAAATAAAAAAATCAAGAATTTTTAGTGTTCTAGTCAAAGTCCTCAACTGAATCTGATGATGATTCGGTGTCATGATAAGAAGGTGATTCATGCTCCAAACTTAATGACTACTACCTGCTTCTCCTAAAGTAAAAATATATTAAAATAATGCCACTCTTACTTGAGCACAATTTTTGGCTACTCTTCCCACTCCATGTAGATATACATAAAATAATGGATTTAATAAGCGTGTTTCTTAGTCCTGGGAATATCTGGCCGCACAGCGGCGCTGTTTCACTTACAATTCTACTTGCAGCATGTCTCGTCAAATTAGCGAAAATAAACCGGAAAAGGGACCATTGATATTTAAGCAAAAAACAAAAAGTTCCTAAATATAAAAATATTTAAGCAAATAAAACTCAGTTATAAAGTTTAAATGTTACTTATCTCGGATGCAGCAACACATACCGTGTTTTGGCGTTTGGTTATGTTGAGAACAAAAGAGTTATTTTAGATTTTGAGCCTTTATTCTGAAAGATTCCAACCGGAAGTTAGATATCACCCGGTGTCAGTTTAGTTGATGCTGCAGCTAACAGCAAAGTTGTCTTCGGAACCGCAAAGAAAGGCGGACTGGGTCTTCTTTTCTGACATTTTAATGTTGTCGACCTTCTGCTGGTGGTTTTCACAAAGGTCGAGATGAGTCTTGGTGAGTTTTTCCTCCCTAAACTTCACGAACGTTTTTCCTCCGCGTCCGTAAACCGTTACTAACAGTTTGACTTGATTTGTTTCCAGATTTAAGCCCTGAATCCCGTCTGAAGGAGAAGAAACAGCGGAGTCCGCCTGCAACATCCCTTTAAAAGCGTCAGCGGTTTGTTTTTAGCTTCGTCAGTTTTTACCAGCGGTTCGGTTAGTCGTCGGTTTTGAGCGAGTTCACGCGGTGAAATCATGGCGTTCTTCGTGAAGAAGAAGAAATTTAAGTTTCAGACCCAGCTGACCCTGGAGGAGCTGACCGCTGTGCCTTTTGTCAACGGGGTTCTGTTCTGCAAACTGCGGCTGCTGGACGGAGACTTTGTCGCTACTTCTTCCAGGTACAAAAATCAGTCAGAAAAAAGCTGCAAAATGGATTTTAAATGCTTAAATAACAGCGTTTAAAAGTTTCAGATTTAGTTTTAATTAATTTTTGGAGGAATTCTGTAAATTATACACACCTGCTTTGAAGTTTTTTTTTTTTTTTTTAATGTGTCCCCTAATCAGTTTATTTTGTCTTTTTTGTTCTGGAAACTCTTCATAAGAGTCCGCATTCTTAACCTCTGCAATGACATTCAATTTAATTAAAAAATGCTTAATTTATCCGAAGCAAAAGTTAACTCAATCAAGTACCTCGCTGATGATCTCCTGTAGCAGTCTGTCATGCAGTGAGTCTGAAGAGGCTTATTATTGAAGACTGATGCTGTATGCGAACAGATAAATATCTGGAAGCAGAGATTATATTTCAGAATAGAAATGTCTTTTTTGTCCTACATTGGGGAAATTCAGGTGTAACAGGAACAAAGTGAAAGAATCGAGGCATGTAGATTCACAAAAAGATGAAAGTATAAATATATATATATTAAAAAACTAAGTTAAGAATAACATACTGTACAAAAATACAACATAAAATACTGTGCAGTTATCCAAAATGGCACACTTTGTTCCAAAGGAATGAGCGGGATAATAGTATAAATGAAAAAAAAAAAGTGTATTTGCATGCACATTAAAATCAATAGACTATTTATATTAAGTAAAAATAAAACTGTTCAAACAATAATATTACAGTAACAACAAAATGAATTGGATCAACAACATGAGTCGTTAGCCAGCATAATTCTCAGTTACCAGCTTGCTAGTACTGTTATAATGCCCTGGACTATTTATTAAATATTTTGCTATTGCTCCTAAGAAAATAGTTAGAAACAAAACCTGCAAACTTTGGCCCAACTAGTTATTTGTTGGGCCAAAGGGGCGAACACTTTTTTTCTCAATCTCCTGAGACTTCTTTACAAATTATATGTTGAGCCAAAAATGAAATTTGTTGCTGTTTGTAGCAGAGAATTATATCGTCTTTACCATCCTATTCATTTTGTGGTGGCAAGATAAATATGGATCCTCATCCAGCCTGTTTCATCACAGCTCCAGGTTTTTTTTAATTACTGTTGTGATTGTGTGTATATTTATATTTACTCAAGTTGTTTTTTTTTTTCTTGTGGTCCTTTCCTGACTTGTAATCAGCAGAAGAAAGTCTTGAAAGACATGTTTTCTTGTTTTTCCCCCTTTGAAGAGTGACTAAAACAGGAAAATGTCATATTTAGTCATTTAAAAGTGACTAGCCACTAATCAACTTGAAAAAGTAAAACATACATGTAAAAATGCCTTATAAGACTGATCAGTTTTGCCACAAATTATTTTGTAAAAAAAACCCACAATATAAATAATCAAGCTTTTGAATCTTTTTAAATTTTCTGTGAGATTAGGCCGCTGCATTAGCTTGTAGGGGTGACAAAGTGAGAAAAGCTGCATTGTTTGTTTTTTAATAATATTATATTACAGACACCAAGTAGTCATAAAAAAGGAGACACTAGCTGCAGGATTGTCTGGTTTTAAGTTTTCTTCCTTCCTCTATAAGCTCAGTTTGAGTTTTGTTTGCAGGTTGTTGTTTCTGAGAACTTTTACCTCTTGAGTCATGTTTAATCGCAGGGTGTAGCCATGTTAAGCCACCTCTCTGAGTCTCTGCGCTGGAACCTCTCATGATCTTCCAGACTAAACACAGCTAAACTCAACTCATAAGATCTGTGTTTACAAGCTTTTAACCTCCACTGAGATTATCCAGTTTGGGAAGATGACTCTCAGCTGGCCGATTCAGATCTTCCTCTGATCAGTTCCCAACATCTGCAGCTTTAGTCTCTCTTCCTGCCCTCGCCTTTGATTCCCGATATCGGATTTATTTCCTGGAAATATGTTTGCTCTGGGCTGCACAGTGGCGCAGTTGGTAGCACTGTTGCCTTGCAGCAAGAAGGTTCTGGGTTCGATTCCCGGCCCGGGGTCTTTCTGCACGGAGTTTGCATCTTCTCCCTGTGCATGCGTGGGTTCTCTCCGGGTACTCCGGCTTCCTCCCACAGTCCAAAAACATGACTGTCAGGTTAATTG
>CAEGAG010186742.1:0-31866 GCA_903067065.1 Brachyrhaphis terrabensis
ATAGATAGATAGATAGATAGATAGATAGATAGATAGATAGATAGATAGATAGATAGATAGATAGATAGATAGATAGAGTGTTTGTGAATGTCAGATATGATGAGTTGAAAGGGAAATAACGTTTTATAGTTTTCAGCATATTTGCTGTGACTTTATTTTTACTGTCAGCTCATCAATAGTCATTAGGTGCTGTCTCTTCAGATGTTCACCAATCAATTTAACTAATTTCTAGTAAATACTTTCTGGCTTACAAAGACCAACACACAAACTCTATGTTCTCTTCATTTTCCAAAAGTGCCTTAGGGAAATGGCACAGCATCAACATTGTGTTGTATGACTTAGAAACACCACTACATTTTTAAATCTGATTTAAAAGGAAATGTCCAAATCTGTGGTCTTATGGCATTTCATTGTTTCCTTGTAGTTTTTGAACAGCTTGGCAGTTTGGTGTAGTCAAAAACTCTTGCTTTTTGTTTGCAGACAGTATTGTTTTGGTCTGAGGGTGACTTGTTGCTTTTTTTTTTTTTTTACGGTTTCAAGAGCTGATATAATTTTATTTAATTTAGTCTTGGTTTTAAAGTCCTCACCTTTGTTAACTCTCCACTTGTTCTGTGTCTATATTTTTGTCTTTTGTAGATGCTGCTCTTATTGTAATTCTTCAAGAGCTGCCATGTTTTCAAGATTCCTTCTAAAACAATTCAAAAATTTGACATTGATATTTGCCTAAGGAATATTATTCTATATATTCATGTATTTTATTAATGTATTCACAAACCACAAAGGCCCTCAGGGTCTTTCACACATCAATGGTTTATTGGAAAAAATTGTTTTAAAATGTTGTTGAAAATTATCCCACAAGTATGAAACGTAGCCGAAGGATAACCGTCGTAGAGGCTAAGGAGGCACTGAAGTTGTCACCCCGATTTAAAGATCCATGTTGGATCCATGAAGAAGAATGCAGCACAAAGGAGAAGACAGATGGCACCATCACAAGCCCAGACACCAGCATCACCCTGAGCTCTCACCTTCTAAAGTGAACAACAGCTAATTAGTGGGGCACTGTCAAACCAAAACACCTTGAGGTGTCAGACCTTTGACAGGAGATCAACTCCTATGAGCAAAAAGCCTTAACAACACAAATTAGAAATTACAAAATATAGATGGCAACTACAAAAAGTTGGATATAAAAAGAGCTGTTTTAATGTCGTCACATCAGATGAACTCAACAGAATGCCACAGGGCAATTAAACAAACTTAAATAAGCACAAGAAGCAGCGATGGAGAATAGGAACACAAAGCAAAGCAGAGCAATTCTTGCAACTTGGACTTGAAAAGGGTTATGATTGTTACATGTGTTGTGCAACAATAGCTTTGGTTTGGCTATAAATATCTGTAACTGAATATTAAAGGCAATATTAACAAAAATGTGTCATTTAGATCAAAATTATTAAGCCAAGACACCACCTGATCACCAGGAAACAACATCCAAATAGTTTTCAGTCTCATTTATTGCTTATGAATACCTATGGTAACACTTTATTTGACGGGTTGTGAATAGGACTGTCATGACACCGTCATAAACATCACATAACACCTGTCATGAACATGTTTGTGACTGTTGTCATAAAGTATCATTAGGTAAATCATGACACTTTTAATGCAAAGTTGACATTATTCAAAATGTCTTTGTTATGACAACTTGACATTAACCAAGAAATTATGATCTGAAATAAATTTGTTATAAAAGTAATTTTTATGTAGCTTTATGTTATTAAAGCAAAAGTTTTATCAGTAATACTTTTCTAACAAATTTATGTCAGATCATGATTTCTTGGTTAATGTCAAGTTGTCATAACAAAAACATTTTGAATAATGTCAACTTTGTATTAAAAGTGTCATGATTTACCGAATGACACTTTATGACAACAGCCATAAATA
The DNA here is from genome assembly GCA_903067065.1 of Brachyrhaphis terrabensis. Classification (NCBI taxonomy): domain Eukaryota; kingdom Metazoa; phylum Chordata; class Actinopteri; order Cyprinodontiformes; family Poeciliidae; genus Brachyrhaphis; species Brachyrhaphis terrabensis. The sequence continues at coordinate 1,939 of CAEGAG010186742.1, forward strand.
TTCATGACTTACTCATGTTCATGACTGTGTCATGACAGTCTTATTCACAACCCGTCAAATAAAGTGTTACCATATAGACATAGGTGTTAACTACAGTAGATGAAAGATTAAGTACTATATATACATATAGGTAGTTTACTGAGAAGACAGGAAAGGAAAAAATACATTTAAAACTGAACAAGTTTGTTTATCTCTGCCCAGACTCATCTCTTACTTTAGTTGTTCTGAAGAACAAAGCACCGAGGGGATAAACAGTTGTGAGAGCCACTTGGCTAGGGGATAACGTCCTACACTTGAGGCAGGACAGTGGCTACAGTGGTGATTGGAGGAACAGCAGCGGCGGCAAGGCAGTGTGTGTGAAGCTGGCCTCCCTCGTTCAGAACGGTGGAGCCGTGTTGGTTCAGTGACAGACTCGGAGACAACGTGCCGTTTTGGGGAATCTATTATTCAAAGACTCTGTCTGCAGAATTTCAAATAAGCTAGGTCAAAGCTTATTCTTTGGCCAGAATACAGTCACCGATTACCCAGGTGGTAGACTGAATATTTACTTTGGATCCAGGGGTTACTTTGAAGACATAGTACCTCACTTCTCTGCCAGTGCAGAAGGGGTCTCACACGCTTGTCTCCACTATGTAGCCCTTGCGGGATACGGAATGGAAAAAGAGTTTTTGTTAGAGCATGATGTCACATATTCACTCAGTGAAACTCACCCTGTTCTCCTAGAAACTGAAAGTGGGTTGACGAAATGGATTCTGCAATTAATAGTTTTTATACAAGTCTCTTTTTTTCTCTGTATGTAGTGCAGTCTGTCATAGCTGGCTCTCAACAGAGTAAAAGGGCAGTTTCTCAGAAAAATATTCATATAACTATTATGCAATAGAGCAGATAGAACAACAACTATGCAGTTTTCAAGGATTTATCATTCCTTCTATGTGAGGGCACAGACAATGAAACAAAGGTCTTTTTTAATCCACACAGAATCAAAAATTATGCATACTCAAAAACTGTTTATTTAAGCTACTTATTTTACTGACCTGACTTTGATATAGTCTACATACAAAAGAAGATTGCACAAGCTGTCAAATATTTTGTTGTTAGCATAATTCTTTGTTTTGTCACTGCCAGTGATACAGGTGCATTGCAAGCACGTGAAATAAGACACGTGACGTATTCCAGGTCTCTTAATTTCACTTCAAATTAACATGTAGATTGTTAAAAATTTAAAACAATTAGGTTTCCCAGCAAGAAAATTGCCCTGAATTCAAAACATATTTTTGAATGGATTAGGGAGGTTAACAGTAAGATTCGATAACAGTTTCTCTAAGGCCTCCAAGACTATGAAAAAGTTTAGAGTCTATGCTTTAAACCCAAATTCATGTCTGAAAATCCACTCATTTCATCCTTCCATTATCTGAACACACTTATCCTTGCCGGGAACAAAAATGACTCTGAGTTTAGCTTATATTTTAGCTCCATATGTTATATGGACTGGCCTAAAAACATCAAAGCACAAAGAATTCTGACAGTGTAGAGAATATCTGTAATGCCTGTCATTGTGTTTCCATATTGCACAATGTTTTCTAAAAGCTATATCACAAAGTCATACAGCTACAATGAAAAGAGGTCTTTGGTCCTTTCTTAAAACATCTAAAGATGCTCCACACTTTTGCAAGGTGCTTCTGCAATATTCACATTTCAAAATATCAGAAGCAAGGTTACATAACATAACAACTATTATAAATAGACGTTCTTGCAAAAGTACTAAGACACCTTCAACTTTTCTGTATTTTGTCACATAAGCGAACTTTATTATGCAAGCTGGTAAAAGATGCATAATGCTGCCACCTCTGTGTTTTATGGTGGGATACTGTGTTAGGGATTATTTCTCTCTAAACATGGTAGTTCCCATGTAGGCAAAAAAATGTTTCTATTCACAACCCTTTTTTCCACCTTTCCTTTATCCACCTCACTTATGGTACTTGCGACAAATCTTAAACAGAATTTATTTTGGGACTGATTCGTGGAGATCAGGATTAACAGTTGTCCTGTCAAGATTTCCAGCCTCGATTGTGGATCTCTGTAGCACATCCAGAATCACTGTGGGTTTCTTGTTTGTTTCTCTGATTAATGCTCTTTTCCCATGTCTGTCATCCATCTCTTTCCATGTTCAAGTAAATGTTTGAACATTCTCCATGATATGATTTGTGGTGTTGCCTTGGAGAACTGATAAATCACGAAACAATATCATGGACAGGCAGGGGCGCCGTATAGCGGGGGAATGTTATGACAATTCTAAGGGCCCCTGACCGACAGGGGGCCCTCCACAATTTATTTATTTTTTGTTCATAGAAATAAAAAAAATAAATAAAAAATGGGGCCCTGTCAATTACAAAATTAATCATATTGTGTTTTCGAAGATTGTTTTTAGCAGTAAAAATTTTTTGTTACTACCCCCAGACCAAAAATCAGACATCCATCTATTCCCTGAACCCCCCTGGATCTGCACGAAATGGTTCGTTCCTGCTTGGCTCACTTGACGGTGAAGATGTTCAGCAGCAATCAGTGGAAGACAAGAATGACTGTGGTGGTTATTATGCTGCTAAGAAAAAATATAAAATCAGGTTTTCAAAAATAATAAAAAATAGAGAGAGGGAGAGAGAAAAAGGTAAGAGTGTCAATTTGTAACTCAGTTTTTCTCCTAGAGGTGGACAGACTGTGTGAGATTATCAACCATTTAGTATAGTTAGCTTATCTACAGACTACTGTTTGCCTCCATTTCACTAGCATTTAATGAATTAAGGAAAAAAAACACCAACATATTGATATACTTAACCTGTCCCTTGTATCTTTTACCACGCTTAACAACAGATGAGTCAGTCAGCGGCAGCTCTTACATCCCTCCTGACTTGTCCTCTCCTAAGTGGAATTAAAGCTGCAATATGTCACTTTTATATAATTTTTTTTTTCTTCACATATTTGTTAAAACTGTCATGTTGTGACAGTATGGTATGAGAGATAATCTGTGAAAAATCTATTTCCTCTGGCTTCTCCCAGTGCTATCTAGAAACAACCAGTCAGTGGCAGGAGAGTTTTAGTGCTGTCAATCACAATCTCATGTGGCTGCTCATCCTCCCCCCCCCTCACTCTGTGCTATGCTGCAGCCAGCATAGCCTGCTGTAAATGCTCAGTCTAGTTAGCATAGCTACCAATGATGGCAGATAAATGGTTTCCTGTAATGATATGTTGTTTCTCCACTATTAGAACATTTAGCAGAGAGTGAACGAGGTTGATTGACAGCACTAAGACCCTCCTACTGGTTCTGATTGTTTTTTTTTGGTCAGAACGTTGCATTTTATGGGTCAAATAGACTCAAAAAATTGTAACAGAAGCTGCGCAGGGGGGCCCAATTAAATTTTTTGTCAGGGGCCCCAAGATTCCTAGCGGTGCCCCTGTGGACAGGTGGACTATTTTGCACTACTTTGTGTTGGTGCAAAACATGCAATGAAATATTATCAAGCTTGGATTATGTGACATGTTAAAAAACTCAAGAAGTGTTTATAAATTTTGAATATACTGTGCCCATTTGGTCTTTTTCTGTTTTTGGCTTCAGCATTTTATAATATTTGTTCTTTGGCATTTGTGGATTTCCATATAAAATATATACATATATTTTTTCCCTTGTATTAAAACCTTTCAAGCTCTCTACTCAGTGTCCTAAATGGGAGGGCAGAACATTGGCTCCACTTGCAAACCAACTCAAACACAAAGCAGCTATGTCCAATTATGGGAGGAGCAAATTAAAAGTGCAAATTGCAGTGTAAAAATTTCAGAGTCAAATTTAAATGTAAAAATTGAAGGCAGCATGCTTGAAGCATTCTAATGAAGTTACTGAAGGGGATTAATATGTTGGGTAATTGCTGCCTCTCTTCTTTCTCTCTAAAGCCCTTTTTAATCAACAGTCAACTAATTACTAAAAGTAGGGATGCTATGAATAAAAAGCTGTCAGATAGAAGAAGATGGGTGGAGTGAGAGATATGAAAATGTGGTCTTGCTTGCCACACATACTTAAAGTGGATAATTTTTAATGCAGCAAAAATATAATAGATATCTAAAATATTTAAAAGCAAGAAGGACAAATCTGCAAACTCATTTCTGACAGCTAAACAACAACTCAGACACAGTGTTCATCAGTGTGAAATCCCTGGTTTCTCACAAGTTCTCTGTCCACTTTTGGGTCTCCTGAATCAGTAAAAAGACTCAGAAAAAATTAGAATTTATTTGTACTAACTCTTATGTTTTTCTTCAAAGGGCTGCCATGTTGATATTGGTACAATTTGCATCAAAAATATGTAAAGCAGTCATATATTAAAGCTTTCCTTCCTAATGACAATGTAAAAAGTACTGCAGCTTCCATATATTTTCTAAATATTTAGGGCTGTGTAATCACTTACAATATTAAAACATCAATTTGACAATAGTTTTCCTCGTGTCATAAAATTACTGTGGCTCTGCTGTCCCACTTTTTAAGAAACCTTCTGCTACAAGCAACACACATACTGCTTCACTATATACCTTTTAGCTACCATTGACTTTTATCCAGTAAGAATAGTGTTACATGTTAAAATTTGTTGCTGTTTTCCCAATGTTTATTTTTATTATTATAATTTTTTGTGTTTATTTTGTTGTTTGTAATTTTTGGCAAAAATATGAAACAGTAACAGGCAGCAGTTGCTGTATGCAGAGTCTTTCCCATCTCTGCTGCTGAAGCTCACAAGTCCTTCATAGGTGTACTTTCTCAGTACTCTCTTTGTTTCACAGTTAATCAATTTATGAAGATGGCCGGATCTAGGGACACGTAGACATGAGCCACATTCCTTCCATTTCTTGATAATGGATTTAATTGAACTCCAGCAGATTTTCAATACTCAAATAACATTTTCTGTGATTTTTCTTGGTGTAGTCTTGGGTTTTCAAGCTATAATGGTAGTCGGGAATACTGATAAGTCTGTGAATAGACCTTCCAGACACTGGCGTCATTTTACTACAGTCACTTGACACATTCACTATAATGAACTGATCTCTGTTCCATACAATGTTAGACTACCACCACCAATTGGCCGGACCTCTGTTGAGTTAGGTCAATCCTTTTAAAGGGGGTGAATATTTGTGCAAACACAAATGGCTAAGTATTTATGTTTAATTATTTCTAAGTACTTTCTATTGAGAGAAAAATAACTTGAAGTTGATGACATTTTCATAATGAGAAGGAAAAATTTAAAGCCTACAAGATGTTAATAGCAGCAACAGCTCCACGACTGGTTCTGTCCTGAAGTGACACCGCTAAGAAGCCAGAAGTACTCTCCACTGAAAGAAAACAAAGTACATGAACCTAATTGTGAAAGATCCTCCAATGACTTCAACCAGGAAAGAAACACAGAAAAACACAAAAACACTAAACAGGCATAACTTCAATTGAAAGCAAAGGTTTTACCGCTGTCCTACTCAATCTTCCTCAAGCATTAACATAGGGTGACCAGACGTCCTCTTTTTCCCGGACATGTCCTACTTTTCAGACCTAAAAAAATGTCCGGGGGGAATTTAAAAATCGTCCGGGATTTTGGTCAACTGCCTCAAAACACATTACAGAGCTTACAGTGCATTGTGATTACATTGCCACTCCGTTCCACTACTCCATTCCAGGTTTCTTTGTATGGCAAATTAGTCACGCCCTTCTCCCCAAATCCAATCACGTTGCATTATGTGTGCATGATTATGAAGTACCCCCCCCTTTCAAACCACCACTTCCTGTTAGGTAGTTCTCATGTGACATCACACTTCCATGTACTTTGTGACTGGCAGCCATCTTGGTAGGCAGTTGCTATGACAACAATAAACAAGCTTACAACTAGCCCTGCTTAGTTCCTGTCTAACTTATGAACAATATCAGTTCATTGTAACGACTGGAGTACTCTGCCCTCTGTTAGTTAAATATCAGTGAGATCTACTGCAGAACTAGCTTAGCTAACTCTGTCTATCCCAACAGCAGCCATTTTGTTGAAACATTTTTCTCTTGCACATTGGTGAGGAATGTTTGTATATTTGTTCCTCTAGCAGCCATGGCTCAGCTGTGCTTTGCTTTGCCTACCAAGATGGCGCTGATCATATTAAAGTATAAAGTTATTAAAATGAGACGATGTTGATTGGAAATCATGTCAAAGGAAAAACATTTGTGCATTATTTATAATCTCTGTTTTCCATAAACAAATAACTTTCTAAAGTCTCCAATTTGAACCGAGTTCTTTAAAATAATGTTTAGTGACATTAAACAGTTTTTGTGTGTATTAAAGAACAAAACTACTAAATATGTGTTAGTTTTCCCACGTATCTGGCTGTGCTTGGACTAGGCCAGAGAGGAGAGCGGTTTGCTCCATGTTGGTCTTTTACATCCAGCTGTTGTTTTAACTGGAAACCTGAAATTGAGACTGAATGATCAGATTTGCAGTGAAATGTCATTTTTCTGTCTAATCTGTGATTTCATGGAGAAATCTGTCAAATGTTCAGGTTTCATTTTCATCTGTTAAATGATTTTACATTTCTGAACTAAAAGTCTTTCTGTCCAGTAAAATTATGCTCTGGTTCTGTTAGTTCTTTAATATCTGATCTGTTAAAGTTTCGTTGTTTCTGCGGCTCTATAGAGCTGCATGTCACTAATCGTTCCATAATAATCATGTACTGTAACTCACTGTGTTCATCATGAAGCTCTTTGTTTCTGTGAAACATAAACTGGTTCTTCCATTATTTCTTTTCACAATAAGAGCATTTATAGATCAGCTCTGCTCTGCGAGCGTTACAGCCGTTTCACTAACAAGATACAATTAAAAGATATTAAAATAATTTGCATTTTTTTTGTGAAGAATAAAAACCAATGAATCAAAAAAGTGTGAAATATATTTAAAGCTCTATATAAGCTTGAGTATTTGTTTAAAAAAAAATTGCAATAACTTTCAAATATTTAACACTACTGTAATGTTATCATATTTAATTTTATAAATTAAAGTGAAACATATAAAAACATTATTATTAATAAATTAAATTGTGACATCCATTTTTAAATAATTAAAATAAAATACAAATAATCTCATTACAATAAGAATATAAAAAAATTTTTTAAACAAGTCGACAAGTTTTTATCTATTTATTTTTGAAGACAAGTGAATTATTTTAATAACTTCGTTGCGTTTGTGAGGCTGAGGGTCAAAGGGTCAAAACAGGAACAGAAAGTAGAAAATATTTATTAAATGTATTTTAAAATGTAAAGGCACATAAACATTTTTAACTTTTTATAGTAGGTAACTTATTTTGCACAATTCTCTCTTTCTTCATTATTTGTATTGAAAGTTAAAAATCAGTTTTTTATAAAAATATAAAGCAAAAGATTTAAATGAACAGGTTAGAACATGAGGAGAGCGCCCTCTGCTGGCAGAAACACTTTTATTCTGAGAGATTTTTCTAAATCACTTTTCTGATTAAATTAACAAAGATGAACACATTGTGAATCATAAAATCTTTAACATATAATTTTATACGTATGGTAAAAAATAAGAACATAACTTCACCAGATCTGCTTTTTTTTTTTTTTACCTTTCAGAGTTAAAATCCTCTGACTTTGTTCAGATATTATAAAGATTTATTGAAGGAGGGAAGAAGTTTTAAAACTAAATTATGAGGTTTGTTTATGTTTGTTTAAACTAGATTATAGTGAAATTAAATTCTGTAAAATAAAAATGCTGAACTGGATCTCAGTGCTGGCAGCCAGCAGCCAGCAGGGGGCAGCACTGATCTACAGGAGAAACGTTGGCTTCCGTCTCAGGTCTCACTGATTTAAAAAATTTATATGTATATTTACATCGACATGTAAATATACATATACATAAAGATATCATATTAGGCTTCATATGATACATATAATCACATGAAGCATAATTACTCTATAAGAAAGTTTCTCGATTTGCTTTCAGTCTGGTTAATATTCAGGAACAGCTGATGTGTGTCGACAACCAGATCAAGTTTTACATTTACTGTCAGCAGCTCGTTACTAAATATGAATCAGTGCTAAAGAAAACACGTCTGGACAGAAAATATGATTTTATCTCCAGCAAGTTGAGTCCCAAACTGTTTTAATCTGAAAACTCACAAACATTTAAATTACTGAAGTTAAAACATCTATTTTTTTTAACTGTTAGTCGATTTTCAAGCATTTACTTTTTATGAGCCAGATGGAAGAAAATGAAAATTTCACATTGTATCTTATGCTCGTTTCTTGTTGAACTTTGCTAGTTGTTATTGTTCAGTCTGTATTTAGTCTTTAGTCTAGATTATCTTATCCTAGCTTGTGTAGCTTATTAAAGCATGGTTTAGTTTGTTTTATCTTTACCTTATCTTGGCTTGGTGTAACTTATTTTACCTTATTTTATTTTAACTCAGCTTATTTTAGCTTGGTTTAGCTTAGCCTATCCTAGCTTAGCTGAACTGAATGTAGCTTAGTTTAGTTTATCTTAGCATAAAACCAGAAACACTGAATAAAAAACAGACAATTTTTCAAATGATTTTATGAAAACCACAGAAATGTTCTGTTAGCTTAAACTTTAGCACACAGCAGGTAATAAAATGGACGATCTGTCTCTTATCCTGTTGGTTTTAAAAGGAGATATTTTTTATGGAACTTGATACCTTAAATTAAATATGACAAGGAAAACTTCTTGGGCATAAACAATGTGTTGCCTTCACTTTGTTTTCCCATCAGATCAGTGAACAGATGTGCAGAATCTTTCAAATCATTCCTGGGATTTAGTTTTGAAAGATGAACACAAACTAAGTGTTTGCTTGTTTGCCCTGCAGCGCCGCCGTCGAGTCGGATCCAGAATAAAACCCCAGCTGGAGAAACGTTGGCGAACTGAGAGGAGAGGAGCCGACTGAGCGCGCTCAGCAGCAGATGGTGACACTGCAGCAGCACTTCTCCAGGTACTGCAGCACACCATGTTAACGCAGCACGCTACCAGAGAACGCTTACGAAGGGTGATAGCACATTATGCTAACACAGGATGATAACACAACATTCTAACACAAGATGATAACACAGCATGCTAACACAGCATGCTAACACAACATGCTAACACAGGATGCTAACACAGGATGCTAACACAGCATGCTAACACAACATGCTAACACAAGATGATAACACAGGATGCTAATACAGCATGCTAACACAGGATGCTAACACAACATGCTAACACAGCATGCTAACACAACATGCTAACACAGTATGCTAACACAACATGCTAACACAAGATGCTAGCAGAGCATGCTAACACAGGATGCTAACACAGGATGCTAACACAGCATGCTAACACAGCATGCTAACACAGCATGCTAACACAACATGCTAACACAGGATGCTAACACAGCATGCTAACACAACATGCTAACACAAGATGATAACACAGGATGCTAATACAGCATGCTAACACAGGATGCTAACACAACATGCTAACACAGCATGCTAACACAACATGCTAACACAGTATGCTAACACAACATGCTAACACAAGATGCTAGCAGAGCATGCTAACACAACATACTAACACAGGATGCTAACACACCATGCTAACACACCATGCTAACACAGGACGCTAACACACCTTACTAACATGCTAACCAGTGCTTTGGGTTAGCGTGCCTAATTTTGTGCTGCCACTGAGTTTTAGCCTCGTTTTTCATGTGGGAGCTTCTTTATTGCTCCTAAAATCAACACGGGGAAAAACATGTTTCTGAAAGAGTTAATTAAATAGTTTTTATGGTGTTCTCTCTCTGGAGTTTAGACTTTGTTGGTTGGAAACAAAATTCTGTGGCTCCCAGTGGGAATCGAACCTTCAGCTCCTGGCGGTTCGTGACCTTTGTGCGTCTACTGCAGCACTGCTGCGTGAACAGAGTTCAGCTTTTCCTTCTCCGCCGTTTGATGAGGTTTGTTTCCGGTCAGCGGTGCGTCTCAGTCTGGTTTAATTGCTGCTCCGCTCGCATCCTAACGTGGAGAAAAGCTGCTTCATGCCGCAGAGTGAAATGTCAGTGGCCGTGACATTAAGAGGAAACGGTCAGCGCTGCTGATGCGAGCTGGAAACCCGAGGTGAGTCACGCAGCGGCTGGAGGAAAACACTGAGTTCACCAGCAGGACTCAGGCCACTAAAGCAGCAACAGTTTCTAATCACTCAGGAGTGAAATGGAAATAAGAAGCAGTTAATGATTTTCAGATTTACAATAAAGTCCAAAATAAATGCTGCTTCACTTGGATAATTATTAGCTTTTATCATCTAATAATTATCATTTGAAGCCGTTGTTTACGCCCAGATTTCCTGTCTGGCTTCTTCTGCTGCAAGATTACGACAGATCAGCGACAGAAAGGTTAAAAGCTATCAGACATGATTCGGTTCCGAGGCTCAGATCGGATTTTTTGGGCAGTAAAAAGATCAGAATCAGACTGACGTGTTTATGTTAGTGCAGGGTGTCCAAACTTTCTGCTCATGGCACCAAAACCAGCAGATTTGAACTGCTAGCAGGTGGAAAACTGAATTTATTTTGATTTAAAAAAAATTATGAAATCTGTGTGTCATTGAAGATAAAAAACATAAAACAGGCTTCAGACTGCTGAGTTATTTATAGGAAAGCAGGAAATTTACAAATGTTTGGGTCATGAATTTTTTCTACCGTTGTGGTCAGAGGCCAAACAAAATAATTTCAAGGGCCACAAATGGACCCCAGACCTCAGTTTGGACACCCTGCCTTAGTCTGTCTGTGTTGGTGTCTCTTTGGGTTTCTGGTTCGTTAAAAATATGTCTGTTTATTTACAGCCGTGTAGGTGTGAAGATGTTCTGACGTTAATTTGTTGCCATGGCGATGTTGTGGATGTTATGATGAAGTCATGAGGTGCGAAGATGTTCTGCTAAACGGGATCAGCTTCCTGTTCTCTCCGGTTTGCTCTGTGCTTCTTATTATCAGACAGATTTCTGCTCCGGTGGCCAAAACGCCACATTAATAAACCGTCACATTAATAAACCGTCACATGATGGAAATCTTATTCAGTGAAGCTGCAGCGTTTTCATCCAAATCACGGAGCGGCAGACGAGTCGGATCAGGAGTTTCTGCCGAGCTGAACGGATCCACTTTCTGTAGATACGGTCAGAAAAGAGGTGGACGGATTCAGGAAGAAATTAATAAATTATGAATAAATAATGATTTCTGACCTGATTTAGGATCTTTAACATGTTTAGGCACAAAAAAGCAAAAATTTGACACTGAAACAGGCTCTGAGTTTACAAAACGTTTGAGTTTATATTTGTTTGTCCTCAAGCTACACAGTGGAAAATCCTCACAGTCATTAGCTTCTCTAGCAACTTTAGCTTCATTAGCTTCTGTAGCAACTTTAGCTTCATTAGCTTCTGTAGCATCTTTAGCTTCATTAGCTTCTCTAGTATCTTTAGCTTCATTAGCTTCTGCAGCACTTGTAGCTTCATTAGCTTCTTGCAGCACCTGTAGCTTCATTAGCTTCTCTAGCATCTTTAGCTTCATTAGCTTCTGCAGCACCTGTAGCTTCATTAGCTTCTGTAGCAACTTTAGCTTCATTAGCTTCTCTAGCATCTTTAGCTTCTGTAGCATTTTCATCTAGGTATTAGTTCAGCTAACGCATCTTGTGATATTTCTTTCTGCGTTTTGGCTCGACAAAAAAGAAAAGCACATAAACTGTAATACAAATGAACAAAACATTTAGTTTGAAAACCAAAAAAATTTTAAACTTTAATAACAAAATTGAGTTTTCACTGCAGAAACATTTGGTTCTCTATTTTCAGGTGTAATAACTTTAGCGGTTAAAATGTAAAACCAGTGATTAATTTCGTCCACTTTAATTCCTCTTTATTAAATTGAATTTCCTGCCAACACAAAGTCAAGTTTTATTTTTTATTTTTACTGGTTTCAAAGTGCAGAAGCTCAGATTAGCTCTGCATTTCTGACTGGAGTTCCTGGTGAACTTCCACTGGTTGGCCAGTAGGAGGCGTTGCGCCGGGCTCCACAGAGTCTTAATGCATTCAATGTGACCAGCTGATTCCCCCGCGACTAGAGTCAAAAATAATTAATAACACATCTGATGACGTTTATAGTCACTGTAATAAATCCACTATAGCCTTTGTGTGTGTGTGTGTGTGTGTGTGTGTGTGTGTGTGGGGGTGTTTCTGCAGCATGGAGCAGACGGTGCGGTCCCTGCTCCAGAACCAGGACTCTCTGGACGGACCCAAAGTGGATCCTCTGGACTTGATGAAGGCCTACAAGGTTCAGCTGCTAAATAACATTTTTCTTTTTATTCTGGAACATTTTAATTATAAAGACTGGAGAGAAAGATGAAAGCTGATGATGAATCCAACCTGCCAGGCTTTGATGTTGCTCATTAGTAATGTGGGCGGGGCCAATCTGTGCATATAAGCCGCATCGTTAGTGGATCTGAGGTTTGTCTCCATCGTTCCTGTTTTCTGTGATAAACTGCAGAATCTGAATGTCTGTAACAAAACATGAACTTTAACGTGATTTCAGCAAAAAAACTCCTTAAAGAGACAGTTCAGCTCTTCAGAAGAGGGTTGCTGTGGAGTAGTCATGAGCAGTTAGTGTCTTCCAGGCAGCAGAGAGGAATAAATCTCGTCTCTGTGGAGTTTTTATGTTTTTATGCATTTTATTAATGATGCACCAATTAGAGATTTTGTGGCTAATTTTCAGTCTCAACTTTTGTAAAATGTGCTGATTCTAAACAAATTAGTTTTCTCTTTCAGTTCTACAGATACCAACAGGATACGTTTTTCCACTTTATTTTTGAAAAAAAGTTACTAGAAAGATATTTACAGTGAAATAAACAAGTTATTTTCTTGCAAACAGCCTTTATGTGACAGAGCTGCAACCCTGACAATTAAAACCATTAAAGTCTAAATGTTTACAACAGGCCTGGAGGTGATGTCACACTGTGTGAGAGCTCTAACAGCTCTGCACTTACACAGAATCTAACTGTTTCAAAATAATGACAAACAGTTCGTACAAAGTTCTTCAGTTAACGATTAATTAGCCATTAGCATGATTAGCATCGCTAGCTGTAAGCATCAGTCTGTGTGTTTCCTGTTGAGCGAGTGGCTCTTTTACGAACCATGAAATCTGTCTGGATGAGGGAAAACATTGTTGCCAATTTAGTGAATTTGTCTCAACATTTAGTGACTTTTCAAAACGTCAGCTGAGAATTTTGAGAAAATTTGACTAGAGACAAAATAGCAACATTTTTCAAAAATACAACAGATCTAGTGACTTTTCTTCAGAATCGCGGCTAGCGTCACAGCCTTTGCCTTTTCTCTGCTTCCTGCGCAGGACAAGCTGCTGGAGGAGATGTGGAAGCAGCAGGACAGTCTGGACGGCCCCTCCGCCGCCACGCCGCCGCCGTCCCCGCAGGCCGCCGCCGCCGACAATCCTCTGCTGGAACGCCTTCGAGTGCTGGAGGTGAGCCGGGTTTGAATGACCTTTAGCCTTTCACAGACTGATGGGCAGCTCATGTCTGATCATGAGCTGCCCATCAGGGTGTACTTTCTTTTTATCATGGCAGTAAAACACAATAAAATGTGAATAATGAAGTAAGTGAGAGATGCAGGTTTTGATCAGACGATCTGGTCGTCCAGCCTGAAGGTTTCCTCAGGATTAGCCGGTTTATTAATCTCAACATTGGAGTAAAGAGGTTCTTCTTCTTTGTGTGTTTTATTTCCTGCTGCCTGCGGCCGCCTCCAGATTTATGGGGGTAATCATTTCTGGAGAAAAGTCGCCTCCAGACTCTTTGAAACGGTTTCTGTCCCAGTCGGGGAAATTGAATTTCACCTTCTGCCGGATCGTCATGCAGTTTGATCCCTGAAATTTACAGCTTCACCAGTTAGGAGAAACATTTCTGCTGCTGCAGGCCAAAGCTTGGCTTTCAGACCATCGGCTCATTTAGCTTTTCTTTCCTCGCTCAGCGTCGTTTTAGACTGGATGACCCGTATTTACTGGTTTAGGTTTTATTCCAGCAGGGAGCGCTGTGTTGGCTGGATTATCTGGATTTTTTCTGCTAACGGTTCTGATTCGTCTCTGCAGGCGGAGAACTCGGCGCTGTCCGTGGAAAACGACAACCAGAGGAAGCAGTACGAACGCTGCTTGGACGAGGTCAGTGATTTGGTGTTCAGGTTTGGGGTCAGACGTCACTATGAGAACCAGGCTGCTTCTGGTTTTTATAGTGTGAGATTATAAACCATGAAAATAGGAGCAGTTTAATCAGACTCCAGTCTGCCTAGTCAAAATCCAGTTCAGTTGGTGAGGTGTGAACGCTAGCTGACCTCTGACCTTTGGTCCTTCAAATCTCAGTCTGGGTTCGGATGAAGTGAACTCTTGTTCAGTTTGAATGTGAATGCGGACCAGAGACCGCTCCAAAAGCAGGAAGTGGACTACAACGCAGGGCATTGTGGGCAACCAAAGCTAACATGCTAACCTAGCGCTAGCAGCAGAAATGGCTCCTGGTCTTTAGCCAAAGACTAAAGAGAAATCCTCCATCTTGTTTCCATCTGGTAAAGAAGGAAGTTGCTCTCAGTGTCTCCAGAGGTTTTTGTGTCGTTTCCTTCAGTGGTTCTTGGTGCAGCGCCCCCACAGGCCAGGAGGGGAACAGGTTGCTCAGAGTTATTGGTTGGTTTATCAGGAACAGGATTGGTTTCAGGAAAATGTCCTGTTAGTTTGTAAACATTTTTCTTACATTTCAGGAAAATTCATGGTTGGTTCCAAGACAGTAATCTGTGTTATTTTTGAAGGATTCTGTGATTTACAGGAAAACTTCCTCAGGGTTCTGACAATAATAGTTAAGTCTGTCAAACATTTATAAATCATGATATTAAAATAAGTGTTCATAAAGACCTTTTGGCAATAATCTCTCACCTACAGCATAGCGTCAGAGCCAGACTAAGAGGTCTGTTTATAATTATGAGAATAAAGTCATAATTTACCTCACGAAAGTCACAAAATTAAGAGCAAATAGTTATTTTAATGAGATAAAAGCTTGGACAGGGTCAGTTGGAGTTGTCGCCGCCCTGCTGGCTGGGCGCTTTATGAAATGCTGCCTGTGTGAATTTTCCAAACTGAACAGAAATCTGAGATAATTTCTGAAGAATCAGACGTGAGAGGAAATCCTGCTGGATCAGACATTCTCTCTGCTTTCGCTCTAGAAATATTAATAAACTGATTTTAATTAGAGCGAGAGGAAAACATAACGTAGGGTTCAAAGAAAAAGTTTGTTTAGACGTCGTGCTGAGGGTAAAGTTTGGAGTCACTGGAGGCAGCCGCTGGTTGTTTACCTCCAGGTTGATGCTGTGATGCAACATCCTGTCACTTTGAGCTCATCGCTCCTCATTATTTCTGTTTTCCAAACCGAGCTGCAGCTCAGATCTGTGCTAACCTCCCTGTGCTCCTCCCAGGTGGCCAACCAAGTGGTGCAGGCGCTGCTCACGCAAAAGGTTGGTTCCTGCCGCACTCAGAAGAAAGAGCCCAAGCTCTTTGAGTTAGCTGGGCTGAAACTGATGGTAGAGACGCAGAAACCTCCATAAACAGAGCTGAAGCATTCAGCTGGAGTTAGCTTAGCTTAGCATAGCATAGTTTTGCTTAGCACAGCTTAGCTTAGCATAGCATAACGAAGCTTAGCATAGCTTAGCTTAGTATAGCTTTGCTTAGCTTAGCATAGTTTTTACAGATGAGACATTTTAGAAGCTAGTTTTGAAGGAGAAGTGGTGAATTTGTGTTTGTTGTATCTTCAGGACCTGAAAGAGGAGTGTGTGAAGCTGCGGACCCGCGTGTTCGACCTGGAGCAGCAGAACCGGATCCTGAGTGTTCTGTTTCAGCAACGGGTCAGAACCTCCACCGCTCCCATCTCACAGGTAGGAAATCACCGTGTTTGAAATTTACTCCCACAGTTCTCCAGGTTATGCTGGCGGCTTAGTTTTGTTAAAACACATTTTTCAAATCTAAACTAGACAAATTAGCATTTTCCTGGGAAAATCCAGTGTAAATGAATTTGAATCTTTTTGCTGAATTATTTGAAATGAACTATACAATCATACATTGATGAATCTGAAAAGAATCATTTAGAGCTACGAGAGCAGCGTACCAATAATTAGCTAGCGTCGTTGTCTAGTGGCTATGTCAAGAATTGGTAGGCGTGAGGGAAACGCAGGAAACCCAGATGAGGTGAAGAAAAATTATATTTTAATGAAGGCTTAACCAAAACAGTCCACAAATAAGTCCACGACCAGGCAGCAACTGCACAGAATAAACACTTTCGACAGAATGAGACGAGGAACAAAGGACACAGGTGGGATTAAATACACAGAGGGTAATCACGCAGACGAGACACACCTGGGAGCAATCAAGGGGGCGACAGGACAACACGGAGAACTCAGAAAACACAGAAACTCAAAAACTCAAAATGAACACACAGAAAAACACAGAACATGACAGGTTAGTGTTTCCTTTCATAACATTAAATCCCTCCATAGTGTGATAACAGCAACGTATGAGATCAAATCACATAAAAAACTAACGTCAGCTGAAACTCAGTAGCATGCCGGCATCCAGGAGGTTTTTAAAGAAAACGCTAATTTTAGCTAAAACGCTACTGCTAGCCCTCATGCTATCATAAACACGTTGACTAACATGGATTTAGTAAATCCAGTGGCTTTTTATCAAATGAAGTTAAAATACCAACCTTAGCTAAAATAGTGCTAGCCCTGATGCTATCACTAGCATGTTGACCAGGTACATTAATCAGTGTACTATGCTAATAGCAGCTACCAACTAAAACTACATTAAAAGCACATTTTTGCTATAAATTCCAGCATTAGCTGGAGGGCTGTCACTGGGATGGTGACAATGTTCTCATCAAGTATGAGAGTCAGAGGTTTCAAGCTATAAGATGCTAAAGCTAGCATGTTGGCTAACATTGATTCATTATTTTTAGGTCAAAATAAACTAAGAAGCTAATGAGGCTGTTTTAGCAATTCTCAATTCGAACAAGAGAGGAAGAAAGAGGAGGAGTGAAGGGGGATGGAGGGAAGGATGGAGGAGTGAAGGAAGGATGGAGGAGTGAAGGAAGGATGGAGGAGGGCTGGAGGGAGCGTTTTCTCTCAGTCCTCTGTCTTCCTGGTTTTTGGATCGTCCTTTGCTGCGGGTCTGGATCGGCCTCCATGTTGGATCGTCCCGAGTTAGAATGCAGCCGATAACTGAGAGAGAATTATGGATGAACCAGTGAAATGGAAAATGTGTTTCTGACTGGAGATACGCTTGTTAGCTTCCCTAATCACTCTGACAGCGCACCTGTTCCCGAAAGGCTGGCTGACTCCGAGTGAGAGCGGAGCGACTCACCGGGAAGGAAAGACGACTCCAGAACTGATCTCTTTGTTCGGCCTGCTTGTTTGCCGTCTTTGGCTTTTTGTTTAAAGATTGTGCAGAGAAGCCGAGAGAGACGGAGAGAACAAACACAGCGGCTCCGCTCTGCTTCTCCTCCCAGCAGAAAGAGATCCGTAGAAATGTTGTTATAGAAGCTGAACGCTGAGTTCTCTGGTGTGAAATCCTGGCAGCAAAACCCAGGCTGCTGGTGTCCCTGATGGTTCTGGATCTTTTTCTCTAATAGACTTTTCCTTCCACTAAACTTTCCATTGGTAGGCTTTAGCTTTAGCACTGACCTTGTGGACTCACTGCTGGACGTTTGTCAGGTCAGACCAGGGGTTCCCAAAGTGTGGGTCGGGGACCCGAGGTAGCCCCTCTGGAGTTATTCTACTAAATAATGACAACTGGCTGAACCGCTCTGCAGGGAGAGAATATTTATGCAGTTTCATGTTAGATATCTGTTTCATAGAAATCTGTTTTCAGTCAAAAATAAAAACATGTTTTGTTGCTCTAGGTTGATTAGTGAAAGCAGTCCGAGGGTGTGAATACTTTGTATAGGCAATGGATGTCAGCGGAAGAGCAGCTTTAGGAGCAAACGTGTCCTTCCTCCTCCTCCTCTTCCTCGTCTTAAAGACTCAATGAAGTTGGGATGAGCAGGGCCGGATCTAGAAGGATGTGGCCCTGGGCTGGTTTTGGTGCCGTATCCCTGGGTAACGCTACATCAGGTTTAAATGTCTGCTGGCCGATACCTCCAGGTTGTCCCAGAAAATGCACCGTTACTTCAAAGTTTATATTTATACAGAATTCTGTGATTCCCAGACACATAGAGCCATTTTATATCACAATCCAGTAACTGTTACCTTTAATTGTTAAAAAATGCTGCATATGTCTAATATGACTTAAATTTGACTTCCTGATGTAAAGCTTTACAATTGGGCCTCTGTCTCTTTAAAAAATCCTGCTCTTCCTGAAGCTCCGCCTCCAGGAAGTCATCCCAACATGGCTCCTCTATTAACCCTTTAACGTTTCCACCGGCGTTGCTCTGAGGAGCGAGCAGCTCCTTTAATGAGCTCAGCAGCTGGTTGCTAATTGCTGCTGGCTAGTCTGAAGGAGCTGAGTGGGGGAGGAGCTGCGCCTGGAAGGCGGGGCCAGGTCCACCCAGGTGTTTTCCAGCTGAATGGTTGCCATAGAGATTAAAGGATCTCTCAGACATGAAAGAATCAAAGCAAATGATGCTGGCCCTTTAATACAACTCAGCTGATGTGAGTTTTATATGTAGTAAAAGTTTTGCAATATTTTATTGAGTTTAATGAAAATATTCATAAATAAATAATAAATTAAAGAAGCCAAGTCTGCAGCTTATGCCCCAGTAAATATGGACTAAATGACGGCGGCCATTAGCCCGACAGACATTACCCAGCAGCCATCGTGTTTCTGAGTCCCAGGTAAACCATCAGGTGTTTAAATCTGCTCTTAATGCGTCTTAATGCTGCCGATCCGGAGCCGCTGCTCATTTACACATTAAGAGAAAAACACTGCGCTTCCTTCCTGGGGAATATTTCAAAAGCTTTTACTGAAAACTGGGAGATGAAGCAAAACCTTAAACAGAGATTCGTTAAAAGCAGAATGAAACCCAGCGGTAATAACAGCCTGATGTTCCCTTCTAAAAACAGTGATTCATAAAAACAACTGCAGCGTATCGAATGATGAAGATGATTCTCTGTTGCATCAAAAAGCTCTGAAAACGTGAAATTCAGCTGCTCTGACTTTCAGCTCTGACTGAAGGTTTCCTTAAACTGTTTGGCTTTTGTCAAATCTCCAGTAGCGTTACCGTGCCGACTGTAATTAGCTCCCAGATTAATCTGCGGCGCCGCGGCATAAAGCCAAATAATAGGTGAATATCAGCGAAAGCTGAATGGCTGCGGTCCCCAGATCCCCCATGCAATTATTTCCTATTCACATTAATTATTGCTAACAGATGACTCTAATGACTTTGAGAGGAAGCTGACCATGACAGCTTTCCAAACGATCAATACTGCTTCAAATGGGGTCACAACACTTGACTTGGAAACGCTGCGTATCGAACAGATCTGTGAACAAGGTGGCAGCAGACACTGGACACAAAAACATGGGTCAGAAAATCAAACAGTCCATTTAAATCCAGAAAAACAACAATTTCACCTCTTCAGGCTTGCAGCTCTGAACATTCACTGAGTCTGGAAAACTGTTGGATTTGAATCTGTTGCTATGGTGACTAAACTCAGACCATCAACCAGTGATAATTTTTCATTTAGCACTTCTGCTAGTTTGAAAACGTTTAGCGCACTAAATAAATATTTCCAGATAAATTCCAAAGTGTTAATCTACTTGGTTATTTTACTTTCAATTAAAGTTCAGCATTTGTGCGACGTTTTGGTTAACACCTTTAAAAACCTTCAAGATGTTTATACTCATGCTCTTATTTTGAAGTTGGTAAAAAGCAGCGGTTCCATTTCCTCTCTTTCTCCCAGTAACTAAAACAAAAACATGAATGAAACACAGACAGAACAGAAACTGGTGGGTTCAGTCTTTCTAGATATAATTTCAATTATGGCTCTTTTGCTTTAGCTTTTAATAAATGCTGTATTGGTGTAGCTCTTTAGCATTAGCTTCTGCTAACTACAATGTTGGTGTAGCATGTTAGCATTAGCTTATGCTAAATACCATGGTGGTGTAGCGCTTTAGCGTTAACAGAATTAATGTTTATGGTTATTGCTTTAGGATTAGTGCAGCTAACTTTTTGCCCACCACAGGAATTAGTGTTTAAGCTTCTGATTTCGGTAAACATCGACAGGGGAACGGAGACAGACTCACACAGGGTTGGACTTTTCCAAGTCATCTGAAAACATGGAGACCGACAGTCAGACTCTTATGGAGAGAGAACAGCTGGTTGGTTCTGGATCAGTTTGTTGTTTTGGACCAAAACAACAATCTTCATCTTGTGCTGTAATGCAGAAAACCTCAGACTCAGTTCAGTTAGTGGCAACTTCACTTGGACCAGATAAATCTTTACTATGAAATGTGTCTCTAATGAGCTTCCAGTGATGTGTCAGTAAATCAGATGTGTGTTTTACTGTGAGCGGTGCGTCACTTCTGTTCTTATTTTGGTTGGTTTGGTAGTCGACGGCTACCAAACCGTCGACTTCCTTGTGATTTTTAGATCACAGGGAAGACTCTGTCATCTGAAAATCAGTCTTCCCTGTGATTTTCAGTGGTTGATTACTTATCAAATTTTTTCCAGGAGGTCCAAAGAAATGGAAAAGCCAGAAGTATTGCTGCAGGAAGATGGCCCAGCCTGCTGAGCCTGACTTGCCCACGAAGCAGCGGCAGCGGCAGTGAGCTGTCTCTGTCCAGCGCTTGCAGTGAATACTCCAGTGGTTCCCATACCTGGGCAGACGGACGCGGCTTCTCCAAGCAGGTACATTTCTTGTTTTGTTTAGTGCTGGTCTCATTTTCTATCTTTAACTTGCTCTGTAAAGATCAATAAAACGGTTGCTAATGTCTCCACAGTGGGCCTCCAGCCGGGACAAGCGTATGAGCACCGGCTCAGTATCCAGCAATCATTCAGTGTTCATTGAGCCAACGGACTTAGGATGGAAAGAGGGTCATATCCTGAAAGGCCTGAAGCATCTCCAGATGAACAAGTCCAAAGAGGCAACCTCAGCTGCAGCTGTTCCACACTGCAAAGACTGCATGACCTCAAACGAGGGTATTTACTCCTCTGGTGTCAAGTCGCGCCAACAAGGGTCTCCTGCTAGTTCAACAAGAAAACCTTTGACAGCTGAGCTGCAGGCGTCCATCCTGGACTCTGATGATCCAGATGAATTTGGCGAACAATCAACAAAAAAACGTCTTCATCTGGAGTCACTGGAGGTTTCTGCAGATGATGACAAAGTTTCTCATGAAGACTCGATTCTTCCAGCTCGCTCTGGTCTCTTCCCCTCACCAGACTCTGACAACGTCCTGTTTTTAGAGGCCCCCACCGTTAAACCTGGTGTGAGTCCAACAGATAGCCTCACAAAGTCTGAGGGACTCAACAGGAACTCAATAGATAAACACATATCAGGAGTGAAGCTCAGTGACAGGAATAATAACCAAGAACAGGCCACTGACCGTAAATCCAGACTGGACTGCAGCCAAAGGCAGCAAGGCAGACTTCCTATCAAGCAAACAGAAGCAGAGGTAAATGATGTGAGCTCCTCAGCTCAGCATTCTGCAACCAGAGCTCTGAGCTGCATGAATGAAGCCAGACAGCGAAGCGCTTCAATGGAAGTGCCCCACTGCAGAGACCAGGCAAATCCAGCCGGTCAGGACAGCAGGGACTGGACCAGCTCAGAATCTCCACAGAGGAAACCAAAACCTCAGTTTTGTGACTCAGCAAGGAAAGCTTTCATTCTGAGAAGCAAGAGTGCAGATGGAGGCCAAGATCAACTTAAACATACCCATTCTCCTCTACATCAGAAGCTCATCAAGGGTCAAAGACCCAAAGGACAGGTGACCTCTCCAGGACACAGTGTGCCCAGCAAACAGGCCAATCCTCACGGTTCCAGCAAGTGTACATTACCTAAAACTGACAAAGATCAAGATGTTTCAACGCCAGTCGGCTCCAAGTGTCTCGAGAGTATGCAACAGCTGTCTCCGCTCGCATCTCCTGTGAAACAGTCAAAGATTCTTAAGTCACCAGGCATCAAAGACAGCCTGAAGAGCCCAACAAAACCATCAACTAGAGTCTCAAGCAATGACTGTGCTGAAGAGAGCATCTATGACAACCTGCCTTGTTCACCGAGGAAACAGAGACGCCAAGAAGACCAGGGAGATTCGTTCAGATCAGAGCGAAGGTCTCCGTCGCCACCGCTACCACCAGGCCGAAGTACTTCTCTTCTCCTTAAAGCCGGCTCTGAAAGCGCAACCAAAGACAAAAAACTGGCAACTCAGCCTCAAAGCTCAACGACTGGCAAGCCATCAACAGCTACTGACTTCAGTTCTGTTTTAGAGTCTCAGCAGTCCAACATCATAAAAGATAATCAACTTGCTGACCTGCAAATAAGAGACATCTCCATCAAAACCTTCCTTACCGATGGGTCAAAGATTCCTCACCTCCCCATTCAAGAATCACAATCCTCAGATTCAGTTCAGCTGGACAGAATCACCACAGGCCGCAATGAGAATGGATCAACAAACCAGAACATCCTACAGAGATCCCAGCAGAGCATTAGTGAGCCAAAGCTTTCTGAAGTCCTACCTGCCGGTTTCTCTAATGTTTACTACCACGGGGTTCCCAGTAATCTCCACACATCCTCCTCAAATGCTGTGAAAAGGACACTTCCTGTGAATGCTAAGTCTCATGAAGCAATCTCTGGACAGAGCACCAGTACCTTCTTGATCTTTGGGAGGCAGAGTAATGATGACCCAAACAGTCTGCAAACTTTTCAAACATTTACATGCGATCCCCAAGTGATGCATGAATTTGGTTCACGGGAGAAGTCTTGCCGGAAGATTGAAACCCGCTGCAACTCCCTGGACTCTGAGCCTGTCCAGCCTGCAGCGTCTGACGCCAGCGGGATGTTGGACTGGGGGTTTGATGAGCAAGGCTGGCTGTTTAAACGCTCTGTGTCTGTGTCGACCAGACCTCTTCTCAAACCAGTGATGGGCATGAATGGAGCTAAAGCTCGCAGTCAGAGCTTCGGTGCACGCTACATGGACAGACCAAGCTTCAACAGATCTGGAAAGGTCCGGACCCAGGTCAAAACCCATTCAGGGAGCTCACTGAACTCTCTTGGGGATGTCCTTCCTGGTAGCATGAGCTGCTCCAGTAGCTACCACTGTCCAATGAATCGATCCCTACTGAACAACTTTCTGATTGAGGAAGGACTGACAGTCCCGTCACATCTGGGTTCATCCAGTGAAAGACTTCAAAGTCTTAAGCTGCAGAGAGAGCAGGCTAGGCGCCTTCAGATTGAGCAGCAGTTTTCCAGCGCCTTTGGTGAGCCGGTCTCTGAGGAACCCGAGAGACAAAGCACCATAACCACCATCGAAGAGAAGGTGATGCTTGGCATTGAGGAGAACTTGCACAAGTCACAGGAACATGAGAAAACGAACGAAGTGAAGCAAAAGTCTGGCTCTAGCATTGCAAGTTGGTTTGGTTTCCGTAAGAGTAAACTTCCGGCTCCAAGCAACAAAAAAACAGATCCACCAAAAGCAAAGGAAGAAAAGAGGGAACAAAAGATTACATCTCTGCTGGGAGGAAAGAGTGCAAAGTCAGACAAGAAGAAAGACAGACGAAAAAGTGATGGAAAAGAATGGTAAGACACAGACACGTCCTCTCAACATGTCCAGACGTGTCCCTTAGAGCATCACAGACACATTGTGACAGTTGAGTAAATCCTCGGCTTCCTGACTCCATATGACAGGAAAAAGTTGATGAATCGTTTTTCTTTCAGCTCTGTGGGAATAAGAGAGCCCCATGATGCAGTTCGGGCCTGCATCTCAATTCCCGGTCCAGGAATGTCCCTCTCTGAACCCCAAGGACATGCTAGCATCATAGCGGACCCCCAGGTAAGACTTTGAATGGTCCAACTGGACTCCTACTTTTTTTTTTAGGTTTTATTGGCTCTAGTGGCCTTTCTTTGATAGGGAATTGACAGAAAAGTGGGTAATGAGAGACGGGAGAAGCGGACCGAGACCAGCTCAGAAACTGGGTCTGGTCTGGTTAAAGGGAACTAGGTTGGTTCCAAAGACCATTGAGGTTGAAGATATCAGTGAAAGAACGAAGAACGTCTTGTGACGGATCATTCTAATTTCTCTGCAGATGATGAACCGAAGACCTGACGGTGAAAATGGATCCAGTGTGAGGAGCCAGGACGCAGTCATAGGTCAGCCTCTCCCTGCGCATGCTGCCGGGTCGAGTGTTCAGTCGTAGACAGCACCTAAATGTCCTGATTCCTTTAAAAGCATCGTGACGAGTTGGCTTGTGACCGATGGTGGAGCGTCCAGGCATTAAGGTTTTGTCTGTGCTTGCCATTTTACAGTTTGCAGACAGAAGTGAAGACCAAATATGACAGACGTGTGTAAGTCATGAAACATGATGAAAACCCTAAAATCAGTCAAACAAACTGCAAAATGCTGAGTTCTGTCAGTTTGTGCTTCTCCATTCATCCACAGTTCATCTGATCAGTTCCTGCTCTGCATTCAAACCATCTCAGCCTCCAGAGTTCAGATCCAACATTTTCCACCTGGTTTAACCTCCATCCTCACATATCCACGCGCTAACGTTCGCTAGGATTAGCGTTCGCTAACGTTCGCTAGGATTAGCGTTCGCTAACGTTCGCTAGGATTAGCGTTCGCTAACGTTTGCTAGGATTAGCGTTCGCTAACGTTCGCTAGCATTAGTGTTCGCTAACGTTCACTAGCATTTGCTAGCGTTTGTTAATAAAAGCTCATTACATTACTCAGCCAGAGAACTACAGCAAGCTTTCAGTCACTTTCTGTTGGTTTAAAACCACAAGTCTGACGTTTTGTTGAGGTTTATGTTGTTGACAGAATCGGATGTCTGAAACAGTAAAATTCAAAATAATTTCCTAAATTTTGTAAAAAAGTTTTCAATGCTTGCTTGACTTTGTTTTGGATTAAATGCGCTAACGTGGGGAAATGGAAACATATTCATCAAAAAGTTCTGATGTATCGATCCGCTGGCGGGTCTGTGCCTTACCAGAGGAACCAAACTCTGAGAAATGAAAAGGTCTAATTAATCCCAATTGAAAACCAGATTCTGACAAAATCAGCAACATTTTTAATTCAAAACCTTTTATTCCCAAATGATTGAATAAACAGCCATCAGAGCTGAATATTTCTAGATTGGATCAAAGAGTTTCAGGAAGTTCTGATCATTCATGGAGCTTCTTTAGAAATTTGGATGCTAACATTAGCATTAGCTGATACATGTTAACATTGAGATGCTATTTCAAGCTAGCATAACTTCGCTAATAGGCTAACTGCTTTTGGCATAATTTTCAAACAACAGCAATATTTTCCAATGTCCAATCAGATCGTTTAGAAGCAGAAATTAACTGAGAGAAGCAGCTTCATTGCTAATGTTAGCAGACGTGCGTCAGATTTACGGCTGTACCAGAAACACGTTAAAACTGAAAAGTTTTAACGCATTAAAATCTTTGTATTCGGTTGGTAAAGATGAACATGTTAAAGATCCGTCACTCGTGTGAATGCAAATATAATCAACAGCTTTCAGATTTTCATTCATAACACAGGAAGTTATGAGTCATTTTCCTTTATTTCTCCGTCTGTCACATAAAATCCCATCAGATGAAACGGAGTTTGTAGCTGGAACGAAATCAGCTGAATCAGTTTAAGACAAACCGTTTTCCAGCTGCTGGCTGCTTCTTTATGATTGGACGTTATTATTGGATGGTACTGTTAAAGTCTGGTTTTCTTCTAATGGAAGGTTCCTGTTGGCCCGTCGTCCATCATGTTGTTTTGGTTCAGATCCGATTCCTGATCCAACCCGTCCCACCCGCTGCTGACGGCTGGAACAAAGCGGCAGTGAAAGTTTATTTGTTCTGGTTTTAGTTTATTTGTTCTGGTTTTAGTGTCGCTTTGTGCAGCAGCTTGTTGAAGTTTTCTGACAGGCGGCGCTGGAACCTGATTGGCTGGCTGAGGAAACATCAGAGCCGCCCGCCGACCTCCGGGGTTAATCGCCTCATTAAAACTTCAGCTCTGCTCCGTCAGCCGAGAGAATTAGCTTTCAGCTCCGGGATGATTTTAACACCAGACCAGGAGAAAACATCACCTTCACTTAATTCAGTAAACCGAGAGAGAAAGTTAAAACTTTCCATTATCCAATTACCTCCAGCTGTGTTTCCTACATAATAATTGAGGCTTTGACTGATTTATTTATTCAAGTTTCCCTTCAGGAGGGAATCATGAAAGGTTTAAGAACCAGAATTGTACATTCACCCCACTGGCATCTGGACTAATTTAGCAACTTGTCCTTGAAACCAAATATTTACATACAACATATTAAAACACACATTCACATTTTTCTCACATTGTGAAGTTAAATCTGACCAAACTCCTTTTGATCAGGTTAGTAAGAATTAATAAATGATTTATTTCTACTTAAAACCAGAAAACTTGGTGAAAACAATTCTTAGACATATATTTTTTCTTTTAATTTCATTTATTGTTTTCCTCTTTTTATTTTGTGTTTTATTAAAATTTTTTAGTCATTAAAAAATCTTTTGTATCTTGGGAAGAAGCTTGTTTCTCTGGATTCCTGCCATGAGTTTATTCATTTAGTTAGTGAAGTTGGTCTCTGAAAGCCTTTAACCTGTAAAATGATCAATAGTTTGTTGAGCTACAAAGGAAACATTTTGTTCATGCTGAACCATTGTGTGCATTTCATGTTTGCAGTCAGAGCATGTGACACTCATCCAGCATCGTTCAGACAGAGCGGCGGTTAAACTGGGCTCATATCTGGATCTGATTCTCATATTGTGATGAAGCATAAAATATTTTAGGGTTTAATTCAAACTTCCAGCAAACTGAGAAAAACCAGAAGGCAGAGAAAAAGATTTTTATTCATCATAAAGAACCCAGAGTTGTTCTCGTCAATCTGCCTCATCCTCCATTTCTACTCTGAAATCAATTAGATTTCATTTGTAAAGTGATCGTATTGATTTTCAGACACTCTGATAAAAACGTTTCCTAATGGAGCAGCTAATTACCTGGTAGCTAATTACCTGGTGGCTAATTACCTCGTTCATAAACACGTTTCAAAGCTTCACAGCTCTGCTTCAGCCATGCTTCCCTGCTCTTTCATCCTGCCCACTGTTTGTGGCTAGCTAACAGCTGGTAGCTGCATAGAGGCTAGCTGGTAGCTACCCAGCTGCTAGCTACCTAGCTGCAAGCTACCTAGAAGCTAGCTGCTAGCTACCTAGCTACTAGCGGCTAGCTACCTAGCTGCTAGCGGCTAGCTCCCTGTGTGCCCCATGAACCACTGCAGCTGTCCTCCTTGTGCCGCAGGATCGCGCTGCGCCATGCGGACGCTGGACAGCGGAATCGGAACCATTCCCCTCCCAGAATCCTGCTCCTTCTTCTCCTCCATCCTCAGCTTTCTTCCCAAATCCTCGTCGACCCCCGAGCAGTCGCTCAGCCCTCCCAGTGTTCCCGGTTCCTCCAGTGAAGACGTGTCCCCGTTGCCCCGTTGGAGAGTCCCGTCCAGCGGCAGGGACGGCGGCCGCTCAGGCCTCCCCTCCTCCCTGTCTGACTCCTCCATGATCCCGTCGGTGCCTTTCCCCACTGTGGCCTTCCTCCAGCCCTCGTCTCACCCCATTGTGACCCCAGCCAGTGTGTGTGACACCCAGAGCAAGCTGCCCAGACCGCCCAGAGGTAACGCAGTTAACGCAGAGACCTGATGGTCACAATCAGGTTCAACCATAAATCTACAACATGGCAGCTAGCATAGCAGTCTTGTTGCGCTGTAGGATGTTGCTAGCTTAAGCTAAATCCTTTAGCTAAAGGATTGAGCTAGGATTGAGCAATTAGGCTAATATCATATATTTGGCTATATTATTATTTAAATCATTAACCTAAATATTTTACCTAGTACTAACACAAATTAATAAATTAATTTAGCACAAGTATTTGTGCTATAATTACTTGTAGCTAACAAGTAATTGGCAACAATTCCTTGTTGTGGCAACCAGTAACAATGTGTCAAGCTAATGTTACCAGAAGCTAAATTATTAGACTGAATGTTTGAACTTTTGTTAGCTTAAGTTAACTCCTTAAGGCAAACATGGTTGCCACATTATGAACCAAAAGCTAAAGAATGGCTTGCTAATGCTACAATATTTGACTGTTAGCTTAAGCTAAGTCCCATTGCTAAGTAATTAGGTTAATATTTTCAGTGGCTAAATTGTTAAGCTAAATATTTTAGCTAGTATTATCTCGGGCTAAATTAATAGGCTAAAGGTATTGGCGTAATAGTTACCACATTACAAACTGAAAGATAAAGTATGACTATATGTTTAAGATAAATAACTTAGTCCTGCAGTTTTAGTCCAGATGTTTAATATATTTTACAATAAAATAGATTTACCTAAAAGTAAGAAATATATAGGTAATCTATGGATTGAGGTGATGCTAAATGTTGCAGATAAAGTAATAAATATGAACTCCTTTCTTTATTTAAGCAGCCAAAGCTAAATGTTATTGTAATTTATTATTTCTCCACTTTCATTTTAAATGCTTAAATTGAAGCCAGAACTAGAAGTAATCTTGTTTATAATTATTGCAACAAATTATAAAACCTAAAAGGTACTTTGAATATAAACCACATTTTTCACAGCATTTAGGGAAACATGTTTCCCTAAATGTTAAAAAATATAATAATCTATAAATATTAATTAAATATGAAAAGCTTTGTAGAAAAGCTTCCCTCGTTTAAAACTGACGTTGATTTATTTTCTGTTTTTCCAGGTGGGACAGAACCAAAGAAGCTGAGTCACATCAAACCCAAACCGCGATCCACAGCGAACCAACCGCAGGAGCCGAGCCGACTGCAGCTGGCAAACTGTGAGGAGGCGAGAACATCGCACTGGTTTCCATTTAGTCACATTTATTCACTGGTTTGATCAGGTTTTGATCAGAGTGAGATGGACCTGCAGCTCTTTAGTCTTGGGGTGTTGCAGCAGTTTGTCTGCAGGAGCCCAGAGAGATTTGCTCAAACCTTTAGCTGCTGCTGGCGATAATCAAACTGTTTCCTCTCCAGAAACTCAGAGCTGCCTGAAAACTGAACTGTGCTTAAAAAAGCCTTTTCATTAAATTTCCATCTTCACAGAGAGGAGAGCTTAATGGCCGCCGGCAGCTGCGCGCTTGACTAACGCTCCCAAAGATCTCCGACTGCAGCACAGTAGTATGGCAAGCCCATTTAACATAAAATCAGCTTCACCACTCTTACATCTGAAAGTAATGTATGATATCTTAGTAAATTAATTTATCTCTATTTATATTCCAACTAATTGACATCAGATTTACCATTAAGTTGTATTGAAGCTTTAATTCAAAATATCTACAGTAAATTACTATCTGAAACATTTATTTCAGATATCAGAAAATAAATAGTCTAGTCATAAAGTGAATTTAAAATATTTCACTTTCTGTTCTGACCAGTTATAACTACAATTAAAGATATGTTAAATGTATTTTTAGACAGATTGCTAAGATTCAACTAGTGCAAAAAGCTAATGATGACTCAGCAAAACTGAGCACTTGTCACGAAAGTGGTGTGGTGGAGGTGAGGCAAAACGCTGGAGACCCAGGTAGCAGTAAAGATGTTGGATTTAATGG
>CAEGAG010186751.1:0-24520 GCA_903067065.1 Brachyrhaphis terrabensis
GTTGTGAACCGCAGAATCTCTCCCACTATCTGTCCTTACAAAGATTCTTAGGAACAGACTTTAATTTAGTAGTAAGGTTCACAGAAAGGTTATCTTTACACACCAAAATTTGCTGTTCTGCACTCAGCTCCCCAAAAGACTTAATCCTGTCTTAAATCAAAAATAATACATAAAATCAACAGAACAAAATGAGGTAGAATCTTCAAATACATTCAACATTTACTAAATTCTTAATTATAAAATTAGATAATACAATTTCATTTAAAACACGCTATTAGTACTTAAGAAATGTCTTTAAAATTAAATGTTAATATGGTAAACATTCTATGTTATATTCAGTTTAACACCATCCCAGATGTGATTTTCTAAAAGACTTTTAATTGTTCCGTGAACCCAACAAACTTCTCTTTCTCAGAGTGAAGTGATAATGGCTCACAAAAATGCCAGTTTTATGACCTCCTGTTCCTTGCCTGATAACAGAAGAGGAGCTTAAGGAAGAGTTTTCCTTTAACTCATTAACACATAGTTGTTCTGGTGAGAATGTTCAATATACCTTTTACACATATAATAGAATGAACTGTATGAAACACTAAAATAATAATTTTCCTCAACAAGAGCCAGGCAGACTGAGGTGCACTGCGCACAGGGAAAGCACACCGTAACAATCAACTGTTCATAGTGCAGCAGGCTGAAGCAATTAGCCGATTCTGCTTCTGACAGGCAGTTAATCTGAATCTAAAACTGATTTTCTGCTGCAGAAATCCAAAACGCCTCAGGATGTTTAGGTAAAGGTGATCAGATACTGTTCAATCTACTGATTACAGCTATAAAAAACACACACACATGCGCGCACACAAACAGATCACATGGTGGAGAAACACATAAATTTGCTGTAAATTACTTTTATTAGCAGCTTGCACATTAACTGTCATGTAAACACACTGACTCTGGGGAGATTTTCTTTCTTCAGAATTCTGCAGATTGCTGCACACAGCAACTGTTTAAGAATTTGAACATAAAACTTTCACTTTTTTTTTTTTGCTTTTCACGTTACCTTCAGACAGAGTCGTTCCTCTTCTGAGTTACGGTAAAATATTTGATACACAGATGACCTGGCAACGGTGACACATGGAGTCCCTGATGGCAGATCTGCAGACCTGTGATTGTTGGACATGAAACCCGAACACAGCTGCACACGTGTGTATGCTGCTCATAGAGAACTGGGCCGCATGTGGGCCGGATTAGTTGATGGGAGCAACAAGAAAAATGTTGTTTTGATGTGTCACCACTGAGGAAGCGGAAACACCCAGAGACGTTAAATCTGCAGCTTCACTTCTTCTCACTACCAACGTCATCAGAACCAAACCACAGGATCCTCTTTGTTTGGATGTTTACTCCAACATACATGAGGCTTCAGCTTCTCCACCCCTGATCTCTGGGTTATTTTGCCAGCGCCACCGTCTGGTAGCTTAGTGAAATACATCCAGCTCCTGGTGAGGAAAAAAAAGAGTGATGGTAGCTGCTGGTGTTTTGCAGCTATAGTCCTGCATGAGTCTACAGATGTTAGAGAACGGTTACTATGCAATGACTTCCAGTTTTCATTTACTCATTAAGCTTCTGGGTACATTTTGTACCCTTTTTCTGTCATTCATTAAGTATGGTAGGCAGAATCTGATGCTGACCTTTTTCTAGTTAGACGGTTCTAAGAAAAAGTAGCCTGCGAGAAATTACTGAAAAATAAATAATCACAACAGCATATTAGGACCGATGGAGGGAGAAAAAGAGGAGGAGTAAATTTTCACCAAAAACAAAGACATTTTTAACTATAACACTTGGAAATGTCTAAGTCTGAAAAGTTGAGAATTTGCTAGAAAATTTCTAGAAAAAAAGCCAGGGAAAGTGCAAAAGTCAACATTTTTACGTTTGGATATTTTATATATATATTTC
Source organism: Brachyrhaphis terrabensis (assembly GCA_903067065.1). Classification (NCBI taxonomy): domain Eukaryota; kingdom Metazoa; phylum Chordata; class Actinopteri; order Cyprinodontiformes; family Poeciliidae; genus Brachyrhaphis; species Brachyrhaphis terrabensis. The sequence goes on from CAEGAG010186751.1 coordinate 1,948, forward strand.
GAAAAAACAAAAAGTAAAAACAGGAAAAAATAAAATAACAAAGCAAATGATCATGCTCAGTGCATGCAATTTTCCATAATTTGCTCGAAAAGGAGCAGGTACAAGACACAAGATCTGAATTTCAAAATTCCAATCTGAGTATAACTGAAGTGAAATTTGAGCGTCTGATTAGTGTTTGACTGTTCATCACTAAAATGAAACGTGTTCTGCAGCAATATGACAATTGGAGGCCGAACCAGCCGGACAGCTTCTTCCAGTCAGGGGAGGACTGCGTGGTGATGATTTGGCATGAGGGGGGTCAGTGGAATGATGTGCCCTGCAATTACCACCTGACCTTCACCTGCAAGAAGGGAACAGGTAGACTCCAACCCTCACTGTTCAGAACTACTCTGAATGTCTTTCTGTAGCGCCCCCTGGTGTCTGAGCACAGGCACAGAGTGTGTTACGCTTTCTACACTACTAAACCTCAACATTGTATTTAGTATTTTTGGTTTAGTTTTTAGAGTAAATATCTTACAAATTGACTTACAAAGTAGTTTTTCAGGGAGAAATATGAGCTTGTAATAAGTCAATAATTCCTCAATGTTGGTAAAAAGAAATTACTAGTTCCAATAGCAAGTTATTTTACTTATAACAAGACATTTCTCTCATCTTAAAAGTGAAATAACCTGACAGTGGAACCAGTACTGTTTCATCAATATTAAGGAATTATTAACTTAAAACAACCTTCTATATCTAACTTTGAAGTTAGTTTTGTCTTATTTTAAGTATGCTAAAATAATACCTGTTATTTGCACTAGAAAATAGTCTACAAGTCTGTTTGATAGAAATAGACTGTGTTATTTTGTGTACTATTTGTGTAAATAGTAAAACTAAAGTTAGAACATATAGCATATATTTATAATTTGACAGCAAACTTTATTTTGGCTCTCAGATGCTGCAAGCCTTCCTTGCTTCCAGATATTCCCCGATACCAAGATATAAAATATTGATACTTTTGATACCATTGTACCCACAGCTGTGGCTACAATGTAGCTCACCGCCATCAATGGGAGAATGACTGAACACCCAGTAGTTCATACTGGTTCATTTTATCTCTCTCTGTTTACCTGTGGCTGCGCCGTCCATTGTTGACAACAGAACGTGTCCGTCGCTCTAGCTGCTCTCTGTTTTTACCCTCCAGTGGCCTGCAGCCAGCCGCCTTTAGTGAAGCACGCCGAAGTGTTTGGAGCAAAGAAGCCCCGCTATGAGATCAACTCCCTGGTCCGATATCACTGCAAAAAGGGCTTCATCCAGAGACACACCCCGACCGTCCGCTGCTGCGCCAGTGGCCAGTGGGAGACGCCCAAAATCACCTGCATGAGTCGTAAGTGAGCTCTGAATGGGACCGAACGCCTGCAGCAGTTATCCTGCTGACACTTTTTTTTTATCTGTCTCTCTCAGCTGCGACCTACCACCAGTCAATGATTGTTGAGCACTACGGCAACCAGAGGGAAGAGCAAAAGAGGAACCACGTCCATCACAGCAACGGCCAAGAGAAGGTCAATCAGACCCAGGAGCAGGAACAGAGCCACGGCATCCTGCAGAGCCTCCAGGCCCGAGTTCAGAAGCTGTTCCGGCAGAAGAAGGACGCGAACCACAGGGATCAATCCGGTCACTGAATGAGTTTGAGGTTTTGTTCGAGAATCGTGACGGCAACAAATCAATGCAGACAGGCCTTGTTGGTCCACAGGCATCGATAGACAGAAGCAGTGTTGTTAGGTCGCCTGTCTATTGATGGATCTCACAAGAACAACATGTGAGATGTGCCAACATGTATTTTCTTTAAAAAAAACAAAAAAAAAAACAATAGGATATTAACTGATTCATGTTTTTCTTAACTCAGTGATTGTCTCAGTTTTCATGCAACGCCGCAAAACTTGAGTCATTGACACTCTTTCTTGTTGCTTTAAGTTTTAGAAAATGTTCATGCTGAGAAGACTTTGCTAAATATGTCACAACATTGCAGAGGGTTTTGTATGTGAATGAGAGGACTCTCTAGCTCTACCTTTTATAGAGCAAGAAAATACAATTTTTGTAAAAGCACACCAAGAAGCTACCATTTTTGTTATGAAGTTTTGAATATGGCCAATATAAATTACATTAGATCAGAAAGACTGCATAGTGTATGAACCACTAATGTTCAAAGTGATGGCTAGATGAAAGTGTTTCAGTCCAATCCAACAAGCAGGTTGGAAACGGTTTTCCCAGATGACTTTGGCTCCGTACAACAGTACAATGCACCCTGGCATACAGCAACAATAGAACAGCTTCAGTCACACAACAATAAATGTACGTTGTTGACTTCTCCTCCAAATTCCCCAGATCTCCATAGAACTGAGCATCTGCAGGCTGTGCTGGACAAATGGAAGGATTGTTCTCCACTTCTGACACTTGCTGAGTTTACCGCTGGTGTGCAGGACATCGCAGCACACCTCTGTGGTTCAGAGGGATCCAACATTCCTCTGGTCAAAGGTGTTCTGTCAGAAAAGGGGGACGGACACAGTGTTAGGCAAGCATGTCATAATGTTATGCCAGATTGGTGTACGTCATCATTTAAAAGGGTATTATGTGTTTTCCAGGCACATTCAAGTGACTATGTTGCCTTCAGTTTTTATAAAAATGCTCAATATATCAAATATGACTTAAAAGAAATTAGACTTTTGTAATTTAACACCTTGAAATTGGGCCTCTGTCTCTTTAAAAAAAAAAACTCCTGCTCTTTCTGAAACTCCGCCTCCAGGAAGTCATCACAACATGGCTCCTCTGTTAATCCTTTAACATTTTACCTGTGTTTCACTGAGATGTAGCTCCTTTAATGAGCTCAGCAGATGTGCAGTTCTACCAGGTGTTTGCTAATTTCTGCTGGCTAGTCTGAAGGAGTCGAGGGATGGGAGTTGCGGTGAGAGCTGCTCTGTGAGGTGGAAACTTGGAAACTGCAGCTTAGAGGAGGAGCTGTGTCTCAAAGGCGGGGCTAGGTCCCAGGCGTCTTGTGTGACTGAATGGTTGCCATGGATATTAAAGGATTTTTTTTTTTTTTTTTTCAATCATGCATGAATGAATCAAAATGACACCCAGGTATGTTTTTGATGAGGGAATAACATTATAACATGATGTAAAGTACAAAACAGTAGATTTTTACATAAAACTGCACTTTAGTCATTTGCTTGAACACTTTGATTTAGTCTGGAATAGAATTCCAAATGACTGAACATGAATGGGCCTTATTATCTTTTGGTGATTCAGATGTGATGTGTTTTTTTGGCTTTTGGTTTTGTCTTCATCTCATCATTTGATGAAGTAATGTGACATAAATTGATTTAACTCTAAGGATTAAGGTGGAACTGTGATCAGACTGAGGGACTGTTAATCCTGGTTTTATGGCCCAGGAAAAGAACAACATGTGTCTATCTTGTTTTGCCTTCGTCTGGAGTTCCAGATGTTTATGAAGCAGTGGTGCCGGCAGCTGCTGGGACAATTTACCACAAATTAGCAGGTGGAGTGCACTAATAACATAAAGTTTGCATGTGCCACAAAGTAATCTTTCTGCACGCATTTGGCAGCCTGGGTGTGGCCAATGGAGGGAACTGTGATGCACACCAGAGAGAGTGTGTTCAAAAACAACATATCAGTTAGCCGAGCAGTTGCACTGGTGCCGTATTTAATGCTTAAAGATAAGTTACACATAAAACACCAAGTACTGGATCAGTCAGACACACCTTGTTTGATCCTTTTATACAGTTTGACTGAGTTTTTGTTTTAAGTCCTAAAGGAACGTTTATATTTTCTAAGGTGGTGATTTGCAGAGAGGTTGTGAGCAGTCGCTATCCTACCTGCACAGAAACAAATGCAGACTGTACATTCACAGGCCAGTTCCAATGCAGATCTAAAACAAGTCCAAAATATTGAAAGCAGATCACTTTTCAAATCTAAAATTATAATATATGGAGCAAATTTTATCTTTTCGTATTCTAATCGCATAGTTGTTTTTATGATTTGTTTTCACTTTAGAGTTTTTTATGTTGTTGGGGTGAAAATGGGACATTAATGCACACAAAGGTAAAAATGGAATAGTCAAAATTTGCAATGTGTGCTGTTCCGGTTATCCATGAGCTACGTAGTATGAAGCCATCTGGACTTTAACTTATTACATACTTTTACTATGAATGGACTGTGACTAAGTAAAGGCTGTCAAGGCCAGAGGTGATTTATCCTTTATTATCATCATTCTTAATGTTTACAGGTTTTTGCCTCTCATTAATATGAATCTGAAACATTGTTACCATGTAGTCTTTTATGGTGCATTACTAGGTTTTTTGTTTGTTTGTTTGTTTTTTGATACACACTGTATGTGTTTCGACAGTGCAACAAGTTGACCGTACAAATTCTTGTAGTTTCTCCATCATGAGGTTTTGTTTTCATCCACATGCTGCACAGCTGGGACCTGTGTTCTGAAGTCTAGAAATATCAGACAGCTATAAACAACCTTTTCATGCTCCTTTTGAAATATTTTTCTACATTATGTCGTTACTGTACTTGTTATATCTGTGGTGCAAAAAGCTTATTTTTATGTAATCGTTGTTCCATCCATTTTAACTGCACGACATCTCATTATCGGTGTTTTATTGTATTTGTGTTTAAAGTCGAGACGTTGTAATAAAACCTTTACTGCTTTATGAAAAAAGGTTCTGGTGGGATTTCTTGCTCTCATCTCCTGCTCTACAGTCTGCAGACCATCTGATGTAGAATCAGACGAATATGAACGCCTTGAAATTAGACCAAATGAAGCATTTCAATATTTATTCCAAAAAGCATGAGTACTGTTGATAGTGAAAAAGCAGTGAAATCAGGCCGATATTATGGTTATAGTCTCATTTTTCTTGTAGCTGTTACTATTTGAAGTCATTTCAAACTGTGTGGAATAATGCGATGGACCCTGAGAGTGTGCAGTTGTATATATTTGGTCTAAATTCACTTCAGAAACTCAGAGATGAGTACGGTAAGTCCCACAGATGTTTTTGAGTTTATATTATGTTCTGAAACCTCCATGATGCGTCCCGACTGAGCAGTGACCTCACACACGACGCACTATCTGTTTCTGCCAAACTTAAAATTAATCTATAATAGATAATCCTGAGGAATTCTTTATTTTTTTAATTGAAATCATAGAACATCAAACACTATAAAACACTGTTTACTCTCCTATTCAACGGAACCTTCATTGAATGTATCTTTCGGATATTGTAGAGCTTGGAGTCATTCATTTCTCCAGGCTAAATTAGACTGAAAGTTATTTTGTATAATCAATAAGTTTATATCTATAGGAAATCAGATCTCACAAAAATGAAAATAACACAATGAACACAAGTACATTGTCTGTACACAGGTACTGTTTGAAAACAAAATCTGTTTTTGTTTTCATTTTAGAAATAAATGGCATGTCCAGAAGTATCATTGCTCTTTTCAATAATCAGTGGAAGTCATTTGTATGCATTATATTAATCAACATATTCTAATAATTCCTGACCAGATTTTAACATGTTTCCTCTGATATTTTGATGATTTTTCTCTGGAAATGAATTTCAGCTCTATGAGTTAGAAGGCCTTTTTTTCAGAAGTCAGGACTCTAGCAGGGCAACTCCAAAATAATATTACTACTACCGGTTTGAAACAGGTCTAAATCTTTCAGAGAAATTAATAACTTTAGTTTTAACTGATGATGTTGAAATGGGGCAGGTTTCATGTACTGTCTAGAACCAAAGACAGTACAAATTAAAACATCTTCATGTTATCTTCCTGTTCACTCTGTCAGATGATTTAAACCTTAATGTATAGTAAGAAAAGCTAAAACGAAAGAAGAAAAGAAATTAAATTGCAACAATCCATGTTTTACAGTTTTCTTTTATTGTGTGATACAAAACTACAATGCCAAAAAATGAACAAAAAAAAAAAAAGCAAACAAAACAGAGACATTTACAGATGACACTATTTATTAATCCAAAGCTTAAAAGAGAAATCAATAAGAACATGATGCAATCTGGATTTTTATGTTGGTGTAATCTTTATTTTTTGCAGGGTCATTTTTTTTCAAACTGAGATTTTCAGACTGAGAAGCGGGTCATTAAAAACTCATGTCAGACTGACCGTTTGTATAAGATCATCAAACAGCAAAACTCAGTCACAGCGGAGCTGCTGTGGGAACAGATGAATCATGAATCATGCTGAACAGCTGAGAACTGTGATGTCTTTTATTTTCTCAAACTTTACTGCACCTGAAGTGATGAAAGCTGATATATTTTGCTATTTTCAGCTGTTTTTCTTCCACACAAACTGTGCATGAAACAGAAAAACTCATTTTATTAAATAATCATGGTAGATGCCCTCTGCTGATAGTTGTGGTAGAAATGTTGCAGATAACCTGAGTCCTGGCAGCTGACTTCTCATGTTTTACACAAACATCCTTCATGAATCCAGTGTGAGACTGAATTCATGTGTTTTCATGTGCGTCAACATGAAAACCAAGACGTCACCAAAGCTGCTCTCATTCGATTCCTAAAAGCAACCTTTACTTTGGCAGGAAGCTTGAACTACGGTTACAGAACCGACTGTAGGGAGCTCGGTGAATTGGCTCTGTGTTGGGTGGAAGTGTGACCCCTCCCTGTGGAAACACACGTGCTGCATTACTGCATCACTCAGGAACTATCCGTCTGCAGACGGCCTGTGTGGAGTCAAACAGCCTCCCTCTGGCCTACATCGATTTTTTTTCTTTCTATCTGCTGTAAAGCCTGCCTCATTAGTTGTCCTCTTACATGGTGATATGGGCACATGAAGAAGGTGTCAGGGATTATGATGCGTTTAGTTGACTTTTTATTTCAAGATCTTAAAGGTTTCCAACTGGAACGACAAAAATCCCCGATGAACAAAAACAATCCAAAAAAATACTCCAACTGACAAACATAGTAAAGCACAGAAAAACAATGATCTGACTTGAAGCTAAAGCAGTGCACTTCTAGACAGGAGAGGAGCATAACGTAACTTAATAAAGGCTCTGCATGGTCGGGCCCAACCGCCCAAATCAGTAGTTACTGTCGCAGTCGCGTGACGAAAATTGCATCACTTTGTTCTCATCCTCCTGTTGTCCTCCCTATCCTACCCCTCTAGTGAACTTTACGCCCCCCTCTCTCCACGTGAAAATATTGTGTAATAGCTCAGAATTTTGTGGGTGTGTTTGTTTATGTGTACAACAGCCCCAGCTACTCAACTTCCAGTTTTTTTTCGCCCAGAAAAAAAGGTGTGTGTGAAAACAAAAGTCCCAAAACCACGTGACTCTGCGTCAACCGTTAGACTTCACCCCAAACATGTGGGGCCTTCACAAGCGCTTATCAGACTGTTGTCTGAGTGACCAACAGTCAGTCCAGACAGTGAGTAAAGGTCACCACACAGGTCAACGTTACCAACAATTAACCAACGTGTGTCAAGATTTCGATAAACTTCTCGACATCTGATGCTTGGACCTCATGAACAAACATGTGTCCCTATTCATGTCATAGTTCAGCTCAGTAACTTCGTTCCTTTCAGAGAGCTGCAGTTTTCATTACGCTGAGAGGAAGAGGAAGAGAAGAAGAAGAGAATAAAGTGAAGAAATACCCAGAATATCAATGCTGTTTCAGGATCTATGTTATTCATGAGAGATACATTTTTCACACCGGGAGACAGCAGATCTCTCATCATTGTGTTTCTTCAAAATGAGGTCTGTGGCTCCGACTGTTCTGGAGCCACAATCTTACTCAGGGTATCACTGTCACTGTTGCCCTGGATGGTCATAAACATCCTGGGGAGGGCAGATGTTTATGACATCTGCCCTCCCCAGGCAGGGAGGGCAGATGTCCCTTTGCGCCTGCAAAGTCAAATTTGCGCCTGCAAATTTGACTTTGCAGGCGCTGTGGTTGGGCAGTACGACGAAGTATTAGGGGCTTTATCAGAAAATAAATGTATAATAAAAATAAGAGAATAAGAGAATTGTAATTATATGATTTTATTCTCAAAATCTGATGACTTTATTCTCATATTATTTTGACTTTATTCTCACAATATTATGAAAACAATACTATGACTATTTATTCTCATAATATTATGGCTTTATTCTCATAGTTTTATTTATTTATTTTTTTCTAAGTATGGTCCTCATGCTCCGTCATAGAGCAGAGATATGAATTAGGAAACAGAGCTGACTTTGGACTGTCATAAGGTCAGCTGTGTAATCATGTAAAATATCATCTAAAAGTAAAATATCCTAAACTATTTTAACAATATTTTAAATGATAAATATTGTAGGTTTTGTATATCACATTTTGTTCCATATCTGACATACTGTGTGGAAGTGTGGAGTAGTAAATGTAAAATATATGTAGATTTGATTTTTCTTTAACAGAAGAGAACTGTCATAAGTGGGAGTGGAGATCCCACAATGCAATATTTATACAGTTAAACTTATTGAAATTTCATGAGCTGAGTAAAATATTTTTAAAATTATGTACTAAGGAAATAATCATGACAAAGTGATTTGACGCCGAACAAGCCGATGTTTTGTTGTGGACTCTTGGTTTATTTTTTGTGCATTTAGAAGTTTGTAACAGTCTGAATATCTCATTTTATTTTCATGTGAATATGGTGCAGACATTATAAGTTTATATTTCTTTCTGCCTCACTTCATTCATGATTTCTTTTAGTCGTTACATGAACTATTCATATTTATGACTGGGTGAAAGAAGTAAAAAATTAAACTAAATGAAAAAATGTTCAGTAATTTGTCAGAAGCCACTTAATGCCAGCACATCTCCCCTGCTCACACACAGGCCGGGCTTCATCCAGTGTGTGACCTCAGCTGACTATGTGCCGTCAACATCTTGTCACCAAGCGTTTCCTCTTTATTCTCATCTGGCTGTTTTTATTTTCACCTGCCACCCAGGGAGTGGGCAGCACACTTTCAGCACAGATTTAGATTTTATGAACTCTAAACTGTTGATTACAGTGGAAATCTGAATTTATACATTGATGGAAAAGGAAAGACATTATATCTCTTTGTTATGAGCATCGAAAAAAAGAAAAAGAAAAGAAAAAGCTGTAAAGATGTCAGTCTGTTTCTGTTTCAAATAAAGGTTGAAGTAGGTTTAGAGAGGTTAATGTATTTTTACTGTTTGAACCTTGAATAACACAACAAACATATCTTGAAAGTAACTTAAACCTAAAAGTGATATAAATGAAGCCAAAAAGTCATTAAAAAAAAAAAAACACAGCAGCTGTCTGAGGATTTTGGTTTGATGTGGTTTGGAGTTTCAGGGTTTCTGTTTTTGTTTCTATGCATTCTTGCTAACTGTTAATCTCTCTGCTGAGTCTGGTTCTGCTTTGTGTTTATCAATCATTTCTGTCTCAGTTCTCTCCAGCTCCTTGCCTCCACCCCAGCTGATGCTTGCTGCTAAGCAACCACTTGTCCAGCATACACACCTCCCTGTTAGTCAACCCTTTGTCAGATCCTTCAGGTTTTTTTCCCTTCCTGCTCTGCTGCCAGCCTAACTCACACCAGAACTTTACAAATTCACTAAACTACCTAGTTCAGCCCTCAGAATCCCAATTACTAAATAATTATGCCGATTGGTTTTTGGGTACATTTTTATGTTTTCATTCACTTCAAGCTACATCATGTAACTTTAACAACAATATATATTTTTTTACATATTTGCAAAACTGTCACTATGTGGTGGGAGTGTAATATGAGACTGTGAAGAGATAGAGCTCCTCTACGTCTTCATAGTGCTACTGTTGATGTCTGAACAATCTTAAAAACAACCAATCAGAGCCAAGGGGAGTGTCTTAGTGTTGTCAATCATGCTCGTGTACAAACAAGTGTATTTGTTCACATGACACCAGGTGCATCTAGTAGAAACAAAGTCTGGATGTGCATTTTCAAAAAATATGTTTTAGCAGTTAATTAATCAGATATTATTTGTTGACTTGGATAGCTTTGAATCCCTTAATAAATACATTTCAGAACTGAATTTTGTACTTAGTTTATCTTCATCTCAAATTCAAATTTATTTAATAATCTAAATCATGTTAAGTGTGACAAAAGCAAAAACCCAAAACAATCCGTAATACTTTTTTACTGCACGTACTGCATGGGTTTCTTGATTATCCTGGACATGTGCTAAATTTAAAAACCTTAAAATATTTCCTTTACTAATTTAAACCACTGTAGCAACTAACTCAAAGATCCCCACTTTAGGGAGCATCAAAAAAGGAAAATCCTTTGAATTAAGTCGTAAAATACCTCGAACACCATTTCATCCAGTCTACATCTACAGAAACAAACAACTGATGAAGACATAAAAGAGTCATTTTTAACTTTTAGAACAGGTCAAGCTAAACGTATTGTGTCCAAAGGAATATAATGACAAGCATCAACAAGGCTTGTTCTGCTCTTTCAACTTAAACCCAGTAACTGTATCAAAAATAGCGCTCTATCAAAGCATTGACACAAAACTGAGTGTAAATCTTCTGGAAGCTGCTTAGCTGTGTGCTTCTTATATCTGAGCCATGCTCTGAAGCCAAACACTGCGACGGCCTACAGTCCCTGCATCGCTCTAGAAGTGACAGCGACCCAAGCAACACGAGCAACGCTGCTTCTACTCAGGCAAAGCATTTTGGTTGGAAAATTGCTGTTTATGTCGTCCTGAATGTCATCTGATCAGTGCAAACACCCCCCGCCCCACCTCCCGAGCCCCAGCCCACCCTGCTAATACTGCTGTATGTTTTATGTAAACCAAGAAGACATTGGCCAGAGGGACAACAACAAACATTTCTACAGTGTATAAAAAATATCAACACAAATACATTTCTAAGATTATCACATTCTACATACTTAGAAAACACGTTGCTAACAGCTGGATGTTCCTATTTGTTTTTGTCTTTGCTGTTGGTCCAAGTTTGGTCCAATGCATTTGTAGAAAAAACATGAAAAAAAAAAAAAGCGGACGGTAGGATGCAGCTCTAGCACCTTGTTGAGAGGGGAGGGGCAGTAGGGAACAATTTAGCTAACGAATCCTGCCTAACGAGCTTTACAGAGGCTGAGCTTTCATCTGCTCTTCATGTTGGGACCGAAAACAGGATAAGTGCCCAACGTTTAGGTCCAACCGTGACACACTTAGCTGTTGTTAGTTTTGTTGGCATGTTTTTTTCTTGTATGACATTTGTGCATTAGCTTTTATATTTCCAAATCTCAGCCACACACGTCAGCCCACCCAACCGATTATTGACATTGATTAAAGAATATCTAATATATGTGTCAAATATATTTTAAGGTCCTGAATGATGATGCAACATCTTAAATCTCCCATGAGTGAAAGCATCACTCGTTATTACATTTCTGTTTTCTATGTATTTTAACCCTCTGAGAGTGTTCTTTGATGTTTATGTTTGTGCATGCTTGTGAACTGTGTGTAGGTGTTTGCAGGACGGCCTTCGCCGGATTAGTTGTTTTCCTTGTAGCAGTACACTCCGTACAGCTTGTGCTTCTTGTCGGGGAAGCCATTGAACCTCACAGCGGCCTCTGTGGGACTGCAGCGGCGCCTTGGATGGTAGATGGGGTAACGGATGCTGGCGTCCGCCAACCAGCCGGCGTCACAGCGGTCGTACTTGTTCAGCTTCCAGGCAGCGAACATTTGGCCGACCTTGGCGATCTGAGCACCATCTTTTTGACAAGCCCTCACAGCCTCGTCGTAGGTGAGCTTAGACGACTGGATCAGGTAGTAGAATTTACCTGGAGGGGAGAAACATGAACAATAAGAGAACCAGAACCATGTCATACGCTGCGTTGTCACTGCTCATCATCCCTCTCCTTCTTCCGGCTGCTCTCTGCCTCTCTGCAGCTAGCACAGCCTGCTGTGAATGCTACGGCTAGTTAACATGTAAAGTTGTTTCTCCACCATTAGCACATTAAGTGGCATGTACACTAGGTTGACTGACAGCACTAAGACCCTCCTCCTGGCTCTGTTTTGTTGTGTTTAGTTGGGAACGGTGGATTTCTTCAGATGGCAATAACAGCTCAGGGAGCAGGATGATCATTTTACAGATTACCTCTCTCATATCACTGTTGACGATGACAGTTTTAACACATATGTAAAAAATATATATTTTTTTAAAAGTTACATACTGCAGTTTAAAGTAGATATTCTGCTAAACATTTCTCTACGAGATGTTGAACCATAAGGTAAATTCAGGTGTCAGTGCATGAGGAGAAACCCCCCTTCTCAGACACACGGAGGTAAAGTCTGACCCCTCACCTTTGTGAAAGGAAGTGAAGCAGAACACATCGTAGTGACTCTTGTCCTTGTCTCTCAGGCCATAGTTGCGAACGCCCGGCACTGTGTTCCTCCCTCCACAGGGTTCCCTGGGGGTGGTGATGGGATACTGCACAGAGCCGTCGCTCAGCCAGCCGGCGTTGCACCAGTCCATCCCGCCGCGCCACGCCTCATACAGCTGGTCGAAGGATGCCACCACGGCATCCTGGTCTCGACATGCCTGCTCGGCATCATAAAAATTCAGGTTGTAGCGGCCCAGGCGGGGGAAGTAGGGGAAGACAACACCTGCAAGGAGAGGCCAACAACAGGAAAGCCTTGATGCAATAACTCTGGTGTACATGGGAATTAAAACTAGAATTTGTCCAGTTTTTATTGACCCTGATGAATGACAGAAGATGAAGTTCAGGAGATGAAGCACAGCTGCTGGCGGCGTTTTTAGCTTTAGGCTCTAATGGCAGGTGTCCCCAGCTACTCACAAACATAATGAAACTGCTTTGACGCTAATGTACACCATGCTCACATTTGCTGACATTCCTCTCAGCAGTATTTGACCCTGGAGCTAAATTTAGACAGAGCCCATTTATACAATACAACACTGACATTGCGTACTCCTTCCAAGAGCTCATTGCTTTCTGTTCTAAAAAACTCCACCACCCAATCATTTTACCTTCAAGTTCGAGGGACACCACCACTGTGTCATCCTCCAGACCATCAATCACTTCACATTTGTATCTCCCATAATCGTCCAAAGTGACATCTGTCATCACCAGGGAGGCATCCATCGGGGAGGTGCCTTGCAATTGGACACGTCCTTGGAAAGTCCCGTAACTCCTTTTGTGGTAACCCATGGCGACAAACACGTCCACCTGGAGCACAGTCAAAGGATGTAGGTTGTATTTTCCACATACTTACAGAAACACTTTCAAGATAAAGCGGAACACTGAATAAAAAACAGAAAGACATTGTCACAACTGAGTTACAATTTATATTTATATACACTGTATAAAATGCCACTTTATTTCTCACTGTCTGATTTTAAAGAAGTTTGTAACTTTTATATAAAGTATTTTTTTTAATATTTGTTCAAACGGTCACTATGTCGTGACAGCATAGTATGAAACTTACCATACTGTTGCTTCACACCATCGGTGAAAAAAATTTAGCTCCTCTGCCTTCTCCAATGCTAAAGAAAAACTACCAATTAGAGACAGGAGGTCTTAGTGCCGTCAGTCACCCTCCAGGTGGCGCTGCTCATCCCCCTAACATCCTTTCTCTCTGCTACAATGCAGCTTCTTCCTGCTACGATGCAGCCTGTTGTGAATGCTTAGGCAAGTTAGCATGACAGAGAATAAACGGTTTTCCTTTAACGGTTAGTTGTTTTTCCACCATTAGAACGTTGAGCAGTAGATGAGGGTGATTGACAGCTCTAAGCTCCTCCTCCTGGCTCTGATTGATTGCTTTAGGTTGGGAGCGACACATTTCTTCAGACGGCAATAGTAGCTCAAGATGAAGGAGATGGATTTTTTCACAGTTTATCGGTCTCATTTTACACTGTCACAACCTTGTGACAGTTTGAACAAATATGTAAAAATCATATATTTTTTATACAAGTTACATACTGCAGCTTTTAATTAGACTAGACATTTCCTGTTTTGGGTCAAGTAGGATTAGTAACAAAATCTGAAATGCCTAAATATCAAAACAGTGAGCGAGACATTCCTACATTACTTTCTGAAAATTCAGACGTGGGAATACATCACTGTGTTTTGAAACAAGCTAGAAAAGCCCAGATGATCATCTCATCTCTTTGTCAGTTTATTACAGGTAAATTTACAATATTTGTTATTTGGATGAATGCCTATAGATGCATTAAAAGCAACAGCCATGATATCAGGACTAGTATTTGTTGACTATTTGAAAGTAGTTCAGTGTTAAATGATCCACTGAGATGATTTTAATCAAACATCATATTTAGGCAAAATTAGGAATCAAAAATGGCTGCAGAACTCTTATGATGCATTAACAAAAATTTTTAAACAAAACAATTATTTTCATATTTGAATTGAAATTCCACTGAAGGATTCAATTATGGATGGATGGATGGATGGATGGATGGATGGATGGATACAATGTTCAATACTTTTCCTGAACTCTGATCCAGAACCGCACAGCATTCTGGGAGATGTAGGCAGAGATAAGGCTTTAGCTGCTCAGCCTCTCCCGGCCTGCCCTAGCCATTATATCTGAGAAAATAGAAAACTTTTTCATCACATCAGTTGTTACCTCTTTCAGATAGTCTGAAGTCAGTTTGGTCCACTTAATCCTCATCTTGCGACTGGGTGGCAGTTGCTGCTCTCTCTGGATCAGACACGGTAATGTTACATTTCCCCCTCGCCTCGTTACGACCTTGGCTTGTTCAGCCATCACATTGAATTTAGGCCCATTTTCTGCAAAACGGAGATTTATTGTAATTACAATGAGTAATATCAATAATTGGTCTTATTGATATTTAAGACCAAACAGGACAACAAAAGTAATGTTTGCAGAAGACCACTTGTTCATTAGGTTAAGGCCATTTTGTAAACATTTGAATGTTTTCAGAAACTGGTTGTGCTTTTTTTTTCCTCATAAAAAGTGATCTAATTGTACAAAAGTATCAGTCAGGAGAAGGGTGCAGAGGAAATCCCACAGTACTATCCACTCACCTTGGCAAGCTGGAGGGAGTCGCCAATAACATGAGATAAAAAGCACATTAGAAACATCATCAGTTTCTCCCAAATTAATTTGAGAGATTTAAGATAAAAAGTCAACAGCAACGCTGAAGAATCTCCAAGGACAGTTTGTCTCTGCAACAACAATCTCATGTACTCTCTGTGCATAAACAAATACAATAAGAAGTAGAGTTGCAAAAATCTGTTTGTCCAAAAACACAAATAAATAAAAAATTCAAAACCCTAAAATCCCTTTCGCCTACCCAACTAACCTTTCATCTATGGGTTCACCTGAAGAGAGCTGATGTCCCAATAATTATCTAATAGATTTGGAGAATGTTTCCAAGACTGGAGAAATACTAAAGTGTGATTCTGATGTATCACAATAATCAACCAAGACTCTAAGATGAAATAGAGTCAAAATGTGATTTATTCTAACAAATTTGGATACATTTGTTAAAATTCCTTTATACAAATTTAAAAGTAACATGAGGAGACACTGATAGAGGCAACAGCCATGACTGTTGCTGTATTTTAATGCTTCATTGAGTTTCTCTGATAGATAGCTCAATAAACCTCAATAACACAGACCCGACCTTCACTGCTTCATTGGCTTTCTGTAAATAAATGCCAGGTTTATATTGTTCTCTGTTGGACTAGAATAGGATGCCAGTCAGAGGTGACTTCAAAGGTAACCTCCACCTCCTGACCTCCTTTCTTCTGGCCTATCCATAAACCTTCTGACAAATACTCAGCTTCAGAGTGATCTGGGAATATTCTGAGCAAACTGATGGCCCTAGTTTGGGTTTGCCTCTGTAAACTCTCCCCTCCTTCGCTCAGCTTATGTTGGCTGCCTCCACACAAAATGTTTAATTCCAGCTGCTGCCTAAGCATGAATGAGATTAGCTGAACAGCAAATGGCACATTGATTCCATGCTTTGTGCTGAGGAACTGCAAGAGTGAGATCCTGTGCTACTTCATGACACTAGTTGCTAACAGTCTGCACCTAGTGGGCTAGGTGGAAACACGGCACATATTGTGGTATTTCCATCATCTTGTTTTACCACTTAAAGGACAAACAAGAAACAAGTTAGGATGTTTTCTCAGGTGATAGTCAGGTAGATTTGGTTTATTGGGGACTAAAATTGCAACATTTTCATCTTCTGTGGTTCTCCTTCACAATGCACTGTGTCAAACAAATCAAACCCTTTTAAAAACATGTTCCCCCCGTTGCCTGTGGTGGCGCTGCACCACAAACCACTGAAGGAAACGACACCAAAAGCTCAGAAGCAAAACTTTCCTCTTCATGAAATGCAAACAAAAATGGAGTGGTGCTAGATTTTATCGGTTTTAGGATTTCTCTTTTGTTGTTGGTAAAAGACTACGATCCATTGCTACTGCTGGCGCTAATTTTGCGCACTTGATTTGGTGGTATGTTACCCGGAATTCCCTGTGCAATAGTCCACTTCCTGCTTTTAGCAAGGTCTCTGGTTTGCTTGGCATTCGAACAACACCAGAGTCACTTCAGCTGCACCATGACTGGGGCTTGTAGGTGGACCACAGCTTGACTATGCATTCACGCCTTCCCAAACAAACTGGACTTTGTAGGCAAACAGACTGGAGTTGGATTAAAGTGAACTAAACAGGGTTGGTGTGAATGCACGCTAAATTGTCCATCAATCTGAGAAAGGCTGTAGGGACCATTTTTGAACAAACTGAAGCCTATTATTCTAAAGACAAAAATAAAATTGAGAAGTCGTAAACATTTAATATAGCAGTCAATCTTTTTGAAATCACTCTGACATTGCATTGCTCAGAGAAATTGCAGAAAATAATTCTATAGAAACTTAATCTCATCTGCTAAAGGCCCTAGCTAGGATGTCGAAGTTTACGATGTTTCAATTAGAAATGTGTGTCCAAAGAAAGCATTTTGTCTCTGGGAAGAAAATGACAGCATGACCTAAGTGTTCAAAATATTCCTAAATTAAGCAGAACATTGTCCTCTCCATGTTTGGTGAAACCCTAACAGCTGATGACTGGGCCTCATTTTGTAGCTACAAGAACCCAGCCACCCTGCAATCACTGAGTCAACATCAGCTTTGTATACCAAAGTATTATAGGTTGACGTGTGAGGCAGTGTGTTGCTCCAAACTGGGTTATGCAAACATTGAACTGATATAGTATAAAGACGGGTAGGTCGAAATTTATCCATAGTAGAGACAAGTTAAGTCATACAGAAAGTAACTGTGTCAAGTGGATGTTTCTAAAGATGGTACATCAGGATATTAATCATCATGGATATACTTTTCATATATAGATTTTACAGTTTGACTTCTTTGTTATTAGCAAATATGGAACATTTGAATTTTATTATGAGAATTTTAGAACCCGATGAAGACTTAGGGTGCATTCAGTCTGATGAGGACCAAAACAGCAAACTCTGGTCCAAACTTAGGTTTCAGTTCGATAGAAGTGAACTCTGGTTTGGTCTGAATGTGTATATGAATGCCAACCGGGCCGGAGACTGCTCCAAAAGGAGGAAGAGAACTATAACCACAGGGCATTCTGGGTAAATACAACTTAAACAAACATGTAAGTCTAGTGTTATCATGAGAAATGATCCGTGCTCTTTTATCAATAACAAAAGAAAAATCCTACAACCTCTAAAATCTGATACCAAGTCATTTTAGTTTACATTTCACTAAGGACGTTGCTCTTAGTGTCTTTTTCTGAGGTTTTTGTGTAGTTTCCTTTAGTTGCTTTTTGTGCAGCGCCACCCACAGGCCAGGAGAGGAACAAGTTTTTAAAAAGGTTTGGTGGGTTTGACACAGTGCATTGTGAAAGAGAACTACAGCAGCTGAAAATGGAACAAATATTGTAATTTTGGTCCCTGATTGAACCGAGTCTACTGGACTGGGAAAACACATAAACATACCACAAACATACACAGAGTTTTGATATCAGAACTCTGCAAACAGCTTTTGGAATCTTGACATTTACAGAGTTTTCATCTGTCAGTACACAAACTCTAGAACAATATCTGTGTTTGACTGTAGCCTTATCTCTGAGACACACTGATAAGTCGAGTATTCTGCAGAGAGAGTGTTATGAACGAAACACAGCAAAGAACACTAAAACAACTCTGTATCTCATCTGACAGAGCAGAGCTCAGGACGACACTGTGAGCAAACAGAAGGGAAAGAAAACTTACCTGTGACATAGATGGTTCTGGAGTGCTCCAGCTCAGGGTACAGAATGTCTAAATTGGTTTCCACAACACTCAGGGAGACCAAAGCACAGATCAGCACAGGAATCATCTTCACTCAATGCACTCGAGGTCCGATCACTGCAGAAAGACACACACACACACACACACACACACACACCCCCACACACAGGGCAACGTTGGGTTAATGCTTCGCAAACTTGTCCTACAGAACCATGTCATTGTTGCAGGACAGAAAGAAAGCTCATATTAAAGCATGCAGCTTCAGAGAACAGCATCTCTATCTGCATAGCTCTCCTCTGCAGCATCTCCAGCAACTACAGGGGAGCAGAGCGGCGCGCTGCCGGCTCGCCTTGAGCACTTCCACAGCCAAACACAAAGTCTCAGAGTCTCACTGCAAAGTTGACTCAGCAGAATAACAAAAATTTTTTTAAAAATCTGAGATGCAGAAACTGAACTTCAGAGAAGAATCCCATCAGGACAGAGGAACACAAAAAGCCCAATCCACTCTAAAAGAAGCGCAGTGTACCTACTGTGTGAGAAACTCCGGCAGAGTGAGGAGGCAGCATGTCCTAATCACCAGCAGATCCAGATTGCAGGCAGACTGCCACAGCGCAGAGTGACTGCCTCAGTCAGCTTCTCTCAATCTCAACCCTGACTAGTGACTACATTCAGGATAACCCTCACATTCTGCACAGATCACACCTGAAGAATGACAGCCAAAAAAATCCTAAATTGTGAAGATTACAAAAACAAATTATGAAAAACTCTGACACGCTTAATGATGATGACATGACTGGTAATTGGTATAAATGCTCTTT
Source organism: Brachyrhaphis terrabensis (assembly GCA_903067065.1). Taxonomy (NCBI): domain Eukaryota; kingdom Metazoa; phylum Chordata; class Actinopteri; order Cyprinodontiformes; family Poeciliidae; genus Brachyrhaphis; species Brachyrhaphis terrabensis. Next base: position 21,101 of record CAEGAG010186751.1, read on the forward strand.
TATTCTGTCGTTCCTGGATAAATTTCACCAGAACCATTTGCTTTAAGAAGTCACTTAATTAGTGCAGCGGAGCACTCGTCTATTTACAGTTCAGTATTTACAATTTTTTCAGTGGAAAATTTGCCAAAGCAACTGTAAAGGATTCTTTGGAAATGTGTCTATTTGCAGATATTTTCATAGAGTGTATCTAAAATATTTGAAAGAAAAAGCAGCTTGGGAATCTGAGATATCAAAGCACAATACTAATTGACATTGACAGCCAATCCAGAAGCAGCATTGATTTTCCATGGCATTGATTGGCTGGAGCCCAAAGAGTGAATGTTATCTTCTGCTGTAGTGCTAAGACGGATTCTGTTGTGTGTCAATGTATATGAAGATATACTTGTTGTTTGAACTACTAAAATAGGCAGGTGTGAGAGTCTTTAGCTATTATTTGAGCTTTTAAATGCTGTCTACGTGTTTTAAAAAGTTTATCACAGACAAAATATGGTAAATGAACGACAACAAGTTAATGTTATGGGACATGAACTACGAAGCGTGTGTGTATAAACCGACTGTCATTTTCATCTTGTGCTGAAGAGCAGCTGTGTGTGCAGTAGTAATCAATCAGATTGATCTTTTAGCTCCTATTTTCCTTATCTTCATTCATTCAGTTGCAAACTGCTGATGCACTTCCCACTCCTGCCAAGTGGACGTCCTGCAGTCAGCAGAATAACTGCAGCATACACACACACACACCCCCCCCACACACACAAAGTTACCCCTCCCTGCCTCAAAAAGTCATTTTCCTGCTAGAGTGATTATTTAAGGGGGAAGATAAGACGTCCTTCTAAGAAGGGTAATAAACTTTTGAGTTCCACTGTTCGCTCCAGGACAAAAGGAGTGCAGGAGAAGTGCATGTCAGTGTGGGACGTGAAGACAGTGAGGAAAACCTGAGGTTTAGCTGAACCAGGAAGGGAGGGAGGTTGAGGAGGCGGGGAGGATGCTGCAGCAGGAAAAATGATGCAGCTTCAGACTTTATTGGTGCAATTAGCAGCAGTTAATGTAACACAGCAGAGATTTCCAGCTGTTCATCAAACACAACTCAAGTTTTCAGAATGATGTTCAGTGGCTGAGTTTGAGATAAAAACAAGCTCCAATGGACCCGTGCAGCGGATTATCACATGTATTTATAGGTATTTATAAAAGGCATTTTTTTAATCATGCAGTATGTAACTTTTATTAAAAAAATATTTTTTACATATTTGTTGAACTTCTTATTATGTAGTGACAGTTTGGTGTAAAACAGATAATCTGAAAAAAAGAAAATAAAAAGTCAAGCTTCTCTGCCTTCTCCCATGTCTAACTAGAATCATGCTCTTGTATGTGCCGCTCATGTGCCTTATCCCCCGCTTCCTATTTGCTTTCTGTTATGCCACAAAATGTAGATATTTTCTGCTATTGTCAGTAAAAATGCAGTATTTTTTATTTTTTTGTGAAATTCAAAGGGTGATAAAAGATGAGTATTTCATCTTGAATCTTCCACTTTAAGACGATTTTAAATTTGTCTAAAAGTGGACGAATTTAAATGTACTGCCTTGTTCTTGAAAGGCAGTACAGATTTCTTTGTAAGATTATTTTATTTTATGAATGCTTTAAAACTCCAAACTTGAGCTTGAGAATCAAGTTTGTGCAATTTTTTTTTTTTTGTGGTCAGGGGCACAAAGTCACTTCCTGGCCACAGATGCACTTTGGACTCCTTTACTTTTAGATGGTGCAATTATGCCACCAATCAGCACACAATAATTTCAATCATATTTTCATATACTGGTGTTTATTGATGCCTTCATGGAACCAAGTAAAGCTAATTATTTCAAACAACACGAGTAATAATCCCGACAATGCTTTCATTTTTAAATAATGTAAACTTCTTCAATTCATCTTTAACCCCAGATGCTATAAATGATGCTATAATTGTCGAATCATAACTTTCAGCTCTTGACACTAGGACTACCATAGAGGCACCACATGGTAATCTTTGTCCAAGTACCAGAGAGGGGCCAATTGGCCCTCTCCCTAGAACTACCAGAGGGGCCACGTGGACCCTCCAAGTGAGGGTGTGAATAGGCGCTTTTGTTGTGTAAATAAGGCCATTAGTGACTCACCACAAGAGGGGGAGCAAAGCTGAACTCTGCTGTGGTAGGGACAGATACAGGAAATCTTTCCTGCCTCATGCCATCTCACTCTACAATAAAAGTTAAATCATTGTTCTGCACTAATCAGCGCAATTTTGCACAACTGCACATTTGCGGTACATATATTTACATATACATATCTGCATATTTTGAATCATTGCAAGGACTGCTCTGAAGTTGCATTTTATATTTACAATTTTACAATTTATAGCATTTTAAATTTTATGTTATTTTTTTACTTTATTTTATCTACAACTTCAACTTGGTTATTACTGTGTCTTGTCTCTATTCTCTGTGCTGCATTTCACTGCTGGAATGAATAAAGTACCTCTATTCTATTCTAACTGTCTAGTTACTTTTTTTTTAATATCAATTTAAATTTCATGTTATTTTTTTATTTTATTTTATCTACAACTTCAAGTTGGTTATTACTGTGTCTTGTCTCTATTCTCTATGCTGCAACAGCGAAGTAATTTCCCTGCTTATATAATATAAAGATTATATATATTATATTTAGCTTAGTTTTATTTTAGCAAAAAAGCACAATGAATTATTTTTAATATTTTAAATGGAGAATTAGAAATTTTACAGACAGGTACCAGATGTATTTGTGTCTAAGTCAAGAGGTCAAGAGGCTTTTTAGTTTGCAAGAAACAAGATGGAGAAGAGGATACAGAAGATATACAGAAGATATACAAAAAGCTGAGATAAAGCGTTTTTGGTCTCTTACTGAAATTTCATTACACACAACTTTTAGAATTTGTTTCAGCTTCAAACCACCAGAATTAGTTATTTTAAATGGAGAATTAGAAATTTTACAGACAGGTACCAGAAGTATTTGTGTCTGGGCTGGGTTGGCAGAAGCAGTTTGTTCTTGTATGCCTTCTCACAAACACTGGTCCAGTGAGTTTGGCTCTCCTCCCCCTTGCTGGACCCACAGGCTATGGTCACAATTATAGAGATGCTAAGTAGACCCATCAGAGTCGTCAGTTTCGCCACATTCGGATGCTAATAACCCAGTTGGCCCTCTCTCGGTAGTTCTAGGAAGATACCCAATTGGCCCCTCTTGGTAGAGACAGATATTTCTCAAAATCCTGGTAGTTCTAGTTTACACTAATATTACACCGCTATTACACAGCTTCAATCCCACAGTATCGCTAACATCTATTTAGCAAAGTTTAATTAAAAAAAGAGTGTAATTAAACTATAATATTTTAAAATATAAGCATAAAATAGACCACAAAAC
>CAEGAG010186786.1:0-15628 GCA_903067065.1 Brachyrhaphis terrabensis
GCTGCTGCTGCTGCTGCTGCTGCTTGTTTGGACTGGTCCTGCACCAGTTGGAGCACTGTTTCTATTTTACTGGGTATTTAGGCTTGTTCTTATTGTAAGAACTGAAATGGATTTGTTTTTGCATTAATGCAAGTGAACAAACCTCTGCTGCAGTCGGAGGAGTTTATCTGCCGCTGAGGGGATTTTCCTGAGCAGCAGAGATTTGTTCTAACCTGCTGCTGGAGGAAAACCAAATCGATGGAGATTTCTCAGCATGCTGATATCCAAATCAAAAAAAGTAATGTTTGCACATGCTGTTTACCTCCATAGAGGAGCTCTATATTTGTGAATAAAGATTTCTAAAGCACCCTGACTCTGGAGAGTTTTTAGATTTGGAGGAGCGTTTTATCTTGATGCGTCGGTCCAGAGCGGCCTTTTACTGTAATTAATGCGTACTGCAGATGTTGCTTTATGTGCATGGGAGAGTTTGAGTCTAGACAGACTGGCTTCTCCGACGAAGGGGCCCACTTTGATCCTTGATTAAAAACCGCGAGCTGTACATTCATCATGCTCTCGTTTCAGGGTCTCTGGAGGGCGTCACGCTCCCCCCTCCGCCCTCCTCCACCTCTTTGTCTTCGGCCTTCTCCCGGTGATGCTGTGGGCTCGTCATCAGCCTGTTGCTCCACCTGTAATCTAATCCCAATTAAAAATACCCAGCAGTGTCTGGATTTTATTTTGGCAGCGGAGCCTCGTGACGGACTTGTCGTTAGTTTCCACTAAATATATAGCAGCAGAAGTCAGCGAGGTCGTGAAAGAGACAGCGTACCTCGTGTGATGACTCATGGCGGGGCGGGAATTCAGATTGTAATTCTGCAGTGTGGATTCCACCCTGATCTCTTAAAAAAACGATTTCTGGTGTGAAGATGCCGCAGCTGCAAACCCAAACATGTGAGTGTAAGGAGTTTATACCCTACCAGAGATAAGGAGGCACTTTAAAAGGCTCCTCCTGTGAAGAATGCGCGGTATGCAGCGTGTCATGCGTGCGGTTCTGCTGCTGCAGAGACACCCAGGTGCTCTCCAGACCTGTCTGACCAGCAGCTCCATCAGCGCTAATTGAGGAGGAGACGGATGGGCTCGGGCATTCCAGCGAGGATTAGAGGGATTGGATTCAGTTGCTGAGTGTGTTGGTTTTTAATGCCGCCTCTTATCCCTCCCCCCTCGCTGCCATGGGAAGACTGGTGTCTTTGTGAGCGGCTCCGGCGAGCCAGCTACCCCTGCCGTGTCACAACAACGTCTGATTGAGCGTTAATGTAGCACTCCAGAGAGTTCCTGGCTGCTCTGTGAAAACACTGGACTGTAAACCAGCGAGAGTCCTCTCCTACCTAACAGCTCAGCCTCAGCTGCTGGTGGGGAAACATGGAAGCAGTGGGATTATATAACCCAGACCCCTGCAGACAACCTGAGGAGATTCAGTCCTGCTTATATGTTGAATGATTTATCTAAACATTTCTTCATCTTTTATTTAAACCATCATACAACAAATAACTTAAGTGACCGTTGAATGCATGAAGTAACTGCAGATGTTTATCGATTTTCTTATTATTATATAAACATGCTTATATGTATCTGTACGCCCTTCTAATAAATGTTGCAACTCATCATTAAAATTTCTTCAAAGACGCCTCTGACTGAAGACTTGGTCTCTGACACGAACAACAATAAACACACGTAATATACTTGAAAATAAGGTCAAAACATTGTCCGTTAGAATGGATGAAAAATGTTTAGATACTTAAATAGCAGATTTTTACAAGAAAAATGTCCGTGAATATTGCCTACTAGCATAAGCTAAAGCTAATGTTAGCCACAAAGCTTAAAGAAAGTAAAACTCTCCTTCGTATCTGTGAATGTATAACGAGGCGTACATCTTAAAACCTTTCTCCAGCTTATTGTTGGGGCTTCGGATCATTAATTAACATTATTAGTTGTTACCTTGGACAAGCCCTGCAAATACCCAGTGGAAAATACCGTTTTCAATAGATAGGAAACGATCGAGCTGCTTTTCCCTGAACGCGGAAGCTTACGTGCAAAGAGCCGATAACGTCTAGATGACATCAGCAGTTTAAAATTAGGATAAAAATGTAGATATGTTTTAGTCAACTTGTCGATCAGGTCATACTTCAGCTTTTAAGATGCTAATCAGTTGCTCCGGGTTGTAAACAAACATTACCTTGTTGCCCTGGTTACGCATTATAACAACTGTGCAAAAGTGAAAATGCAAGAGCAAAAAAATTATTACAGCTGCACAGCATCCAAAACCAGAGGGAATAATCGTCCAAACATGCAACTCCTCAACCAAATAACTTCTCACCAAAAGTCTAGAAGAAGAACAAATAAGAACTGAGTGTTACTCCAATAAATATTTAACTTAAACATTCTCCTGAACTGGTTAAAGATCTTAAGGTAAAAGCAAAAGAAACTCCAAAGATCAAGTTGATCAGGTGACTGAAAGTACATTTGGAGGATTCCAGACTTCACTTTTAAATCTGGGAACATTGTACTAGCTCTCAAGCACGGAGGTGGCAGCATCATGCTGTGAGGCCTGAATAATTGAAGCTTGTAAACAGCTGAGTGCTCCTGCAGAACAATAAGCTTAAACATGAATCCAGCTTCATTTTTAAAGAGTGCAGCCAGCAACATTCCCAAATTCCTAACCAACTTTATGGAAAACTGGATTTAAAAAGCAAAATATACCTAGAAGAGAGTTTGAAATGCATCAAATGTCAAGAACAAGATTTCCCCAGGAAACTTGCTAAGTCAGACAATCATTCATCCAGCGGCCCATTGTGTTTGAGTTAAAAAATGTTTAAAGTTGACAGAAAATGTGAAAATGTCACTTGATAATTATGTGTTACTGGAAGATAAATACCTGAACACCAGCTATAAAGTTTTAAAAACTTAAATAAATAAGCAATGCTTAGCCTGATGACCCGCCAGGCTTATAATACACTGGGGGAAACTCTTAATAATAAAACAATCATGCAGACTGATGGAAACATCTGGTCTTTGCTGGACATTGTCAGGAATGTTGATTAATGGTGTTCAGCAGGATATTCCAGTCCACTCAGAGGTGGGCCTCCATGCTGCCCCCGGTGGCTGGTCCCTGTGATATCCAGAGCACTAACATCTTTATCCAGGAACTGCCCTCAAGGCAAGTAGGTGGGATGCATATCTAACCAGGAAGACAGGAAACAGAGGAGTGTAGCTGCGTTTCCACTGATTAACCGAGAACTCTGCAAAAGTCTGAATCATTTCTTGCGTTGGATTTATTTCTCTGGTATCGACTCCCAGTATGGGGAGGATGAGGGTGTGGAAACCAGCAGCTGGAGTCTATGACCTATTGCACATATTAGGAAATAATTCAGACTAAAAAACATTTTTGTCTGGAAAAAGAATCTGAACGGCCAGAATGTGACCCTGGGATCAGCGTCGTTGGGAAACCAGCAGACCTCCGCTGTGTCCTGCCTCTCTAACGGTTTACAGTAGCAGGATGTGCTCTGAAGAGGCGTAGGTTTGGCAGAGCACCTTCACATGGAGACACCGCAGCACGGGGATGAAATTTAGACGGATTTGTTTATGGCTGTTGCTCTAACCGAGCCTGACAGCTTCCAAAACAGCTCAGCTTGAACCCCTGATGACCCCAAAGGCTTGTCAATTCTTTTTATTTCCCTTTGCCTGTATCACCGATCTGCATCCGGTGCAGCCTGGTTCTTCTCCTCATCCTCTTTTTTCTACTTTAAGCACTTTATATCTCATGAAATATGGGTTTCTGTGGTATGAATGAACACCAATCACGTTGCTTTGGTCAGAAATCCATTAATAAAACTGAAAAGAGAGAGTAAAATGTAAAATGACCTTGATCAGTAGATTTCCACTGCATCCACCATGAGTTTGTCACATTTCATTTAAAAAAAAGTGATAGACTTAAAATTACATTTCCTGGTGCTAAAATAAATACATTATTACATTATAATAGATCTAATAACAAGGGCAGTTTTTCAATATTTTGACACATTTAATCAAAAATAAGTGAGAAATTATCAATTTAAAGTGCATTAAATTTGCTGCTCAGCTTGTTTCATTCTTGTGAAAGAAGCTGAAATGTAGTAGCTTTGTTTAAGCCACCTCTGTGCAGCAACAGGTGGGGAGGGGCAGTGTTGCATCACTTTAAGCTTGATAAATCTGAAGAAAACTCTTGAGTTATTCTAGCATGTCTGGGCTTTTGGAATGGTGGCTTTTTACAACCAGTTAAACAATAAACAGGTTTTAAGGGTCTTCTAAACATATATCAGGAATGTTATACATCCACTTATGTATTTTCTTTGTTGTTTATGTTTTATTTGCATAATTTCCTGTCAACTTTACATTTTTTACAACAAAAATATGTTGGGGCTTTCCTATATTTCTTGGGGAAATCCTGAACAAACTTTGGTGTTTTGGTCAGATTTTAATTGATAGACCAACACTGGGTATCAAATAATTACGAAATAGAACCAGTTGGATTTAAACGTCACCTTCCCTTTGATATTTCTCAACTTTTACAACTTACTTGAACTGAATGTTCTCTTGTTTTTCCCATGAGGAAGAGTAGCTATAAGTGCATAACCAAAGCCAAGTTAGCGCTCTCAGTGAGATGAAATGAATGACTTGTATGTGGGATGAGTGCAGCCAGGTGCTGCTGCTGCTGTGATTACAGATTTCTCCTGAATCAAGTGCCGCATTTAGCCGCTTCTTGAGTCACGCATGAGGGGCGGGGGAGGCATGAGTGTCAGGTTGCATCAGCACCAACAACAAGCGTTGCCGGGAAGAAAAGACCGCCCAGCTCTGCAGATAGGACTTTGACCTGCTGACCTCTGACTAAGTTCATTTTTCAACGCTGTGCAGGAATGTTTAAAAAAGCCCACAGAACCATACATCACCAGGAACGCAGATAAGTTGATCCTTGGAACAATTTCCATCATAACGAACAATCCCCGCTGCTGGCAGCCGCACAAAAACGGGCCCTTGATGAATGAGTTGTTTACCCACTTGAGTTCAGCGCTGCGCCGCCAAACGCCAAAGCGCCACTTCATTATGAGGCTCCAAAACAGGAAGCTGGAGCTGTTTCATGTGTTTTAACAGGCTAAATAAGTGATATGACATCCCGTTTTAATGCAGTTATCAGCTCAGAACGAGGCGGCAGCTACACAGCAACAGAACAACACCTTCAAGTGGAGCTGGCGGCCTGCCAGGGAGGCTTGGCTGATCATTTCCCACCCAGCATGCACCTCACCGGCCACTAGTGTCTCCCTCCAACTTGGAAAGAGCTCACTTTGCTAGCGGAGAGGTGGAGCTCGTCCCCTGTGATGTTTGGTTTGTCTCTGTGGAGCGCTGGCCTCTTGCTTTGCAGAGAAGTGCAGCTTGACCCGTCCTCACCGAGAGAAAGGCAGTGTGTTTGGAAATCCTTCTGGGAGAAATTACTCATGATTATGTTTCACAGCTGGGCAAACACAATGGGTCAGGACTACATCAAGCACTTCAACGTCCTGAAATGGATTATATATGCTTCTATCTTTTTAAAAAATCACATTTACTGTTTGTCTTTACTAGAATGCTTGTTCAAAACCTACATTTTACACTTTTTAGCAATCATCACAAATATTGTAAATATCTACTCTTGCTGTAGTTTAGCTCATATTTTGTCAATAATTAGCTTGTTCAGCAGTGCAGAGTTTAACATGACTCTGAATGATTGGTTTGATTTCCACTGATGTGATTAAGTTCAGTAAATTATATCCAAGTGTGTAAATGTTGTTTTATTTCCCTTTGAGATTAATAAAGTATTTTTGAATTGTCCAGCCATCCTTCCAACCATCCATTCATAATTTTTTCATCCATTTTCCCTTCTGCCTTTTAACCAGTTTGTCCATCCATTCATATTTAAAGGTTGACCTCTGTTGGAAATGTCTGGAAGAATGTAGTGATCCAGGTTGAACATTCAGGGTCATAAGTGTCGTTTAAGAGGAAATAGTTTGACCTTTTTGGTTGAGCATGCAGGTCGACTGATACCAGTTCACCTGTTGATCTCCAGATGAAGTTATTCCTCAGTAGAGGAATGTTTCCTCCTCTCTACAGAAAACAGTCCCTCAGATGAGTTGCATTAAGTCTTTGCAGCTTTATTCTCTGTAAAGATCTCCATTGTAATGGAGTTATTTTTTCCTGCTGGAATGTAAAGTGTTGTAATGATCTGAGGAAGGCTAACAGGCATTTCCTTTTCATATTAAAAGCCCAAAACCCTGGTGAGCTGAAAAGTGGGTCAGGTGTTTAGACATTTTGCAGGGGAGGTGTTGCTGAAATGTCCACAGCTAAAGTAGGTCACAGTTCTGCTCGATAAATCTCTGCTTTGAGTTGAACAGAGAGCTGTGTCTCAGTGAAATGCTACCAGGTCATTCCTCTCCACCTGAGGAAAGAAAACGGACCCGCTTGAACTTAAAGTTGGGAACAGAGAAGCTGACGGAGGGAAACTGAGCTGCTCTTGGACTCCATGCGAGTTTTTTCTGCCATTATTAGCATGAAGGTGATCACTTTTCATTCACTTAGAACTAAAATGCAAATTGATGCCTGGATCTATGGAAAAGTTGTATTGTATTGGGTCATTTTGATTGATTTTTCTAGTAAAAAGTGGCAGCATCATGAATGGAGCCAGGCGGTTACCATAGCACCCGACAGTGAGTTGCTTAAAAGATGCCCTGTTGGACTGTGTGACCCCAATTATAGATCCTTAAACACTTGTCCAAGTCTTCATCTTCGTTCTGAGAATCTATTTCTATCTTATCTTACATTCATGCATCTCAAGGTTCTCTCCATCTCTGTTGACTGATTATGATGAAGTGGATACAGTAAGTCTGAATTATCTCCAGCGTTGGTAAACAAAGCGAGCCGGTCCTTTCATGTCGTCTCATTCCAGTGTGTGAATTTCTCCCTTCAGACAAAGCAGCTTTTTCTCGCTCGCTGCTGGGTGGAAACTGGACCGTTGCACAATCCAGCAGCTTCCCATCATATCCGCCTCCATAAACTTCAGTACAACCCAGAAGATTGATTCTTGTGCTTTATGTCCTTCATATCCGGGCAGCTATAGCTCACCTTTGGCAAGCGGCTCCATGTATTGTCACCTGTGATTGATTGGAGCTCTTAGCAGCCGTGTTTGCAGTTCACATGACTCCAAGCTCTTTGAGTCGACGCTCTGCTCTCGCAATACTTAGAAATGCATTTTTGAAAGAAGAAAAGCTTCATTTAAACATGCAGGTCAGAGTTAAATCCAATGCTGCAGTTTAATTAGTTGATATAGAATGTTTTTGTTCTCCACAGGATTTAAAACATTATTTATTTATATATTTTTATTTTAAATTATATTTAAGTATAAAGCCTTTATATAGAATTATTCTTTTTCATTATTTTTAACTAAATTTATTTCATTTAAAGTGAATTTATTTATTTTTCACATTTCTTTTAATTGAAAATAAATTATATTTTTGAATTTGAAAAATTAATCAAAATATTCATTTACAAATGTTTGCTTAGAAATAAAATATGCATATTTATGTAGTATTTAAATGTTGGTCTAGATGTTTATTTAGAAGCTTTTAAATTAATTTATTTAGTTTAGTGTTTTGATTATTAATATGAATTTATGTACTTTAATCTAAATGTTTGTATTGCTGTAGAAATTCTTCAGGAGTTCACTTAAGTTTATTAATTTATAATTTCATGTTTATATTTTTTAAAGATGTTAATTTAAAATCTGTTTATATATTTACCTTTTCATCTATATGTCTTTATTTCTACTTATAGAATGTAAAGCCAGTTGTCCTGATAATAAAATAAATACATTTTTGCAGCTGGCAAGATTTTTTTATTTATTTTGTTACCTAAAACAAGAAGAATCAAATTGAGGTCAGATTTATATATTTCTTTAAATTTACCAGCAGTTGCTGCTTTATTTCTGATTTGAACCCTCTAACCAACAGATCATGCCTTGCTGCTGCATTCACTGCAAATCCCATAACACAGGAACTCAGAGCATGAGGGGGAACATGCTCTTTTCAACACTGGGGCTTCTCTCCCATGTTCTGTTGCCCCGGGTGCTGCATGTTGGGCAAAATAACAATCCATCAACGCTGTCAGATCAAAGGAGTTGTCTCTAACCTCCGGATGCGGTGCTATTCCTGCAGGGCCATATCTAATGCACTTACGTCCCCATTATTGTCTTGTTCTTTCCTTTTCAGCAGCTTTTCTTCACACATAATTCCTGTTGCGGATGTGAGCGACTCGCTCCAGGGCGTTGTGGTGATGATAGATAGTTTCCTGAATGCTAATTTTTTTTCTTTCTACTTTTAAGTGCAGGAAAAGTTGCAGGCATTCTCCGTCCGATTATTCCCCTCGTCTCGTCGTTGCACATATGTGAAGCAAACCAATTATTCCTGCATTTTTCCGCCTTGCACATTCCACTCGCCTCAGTCACATATGCAACAGTTCCTGGCTGCACCTGTTGCTGCGAAATACGCTTCCACTTCAGAGAAAATAATGTGACGAGAGAAAAGCGCCGGCGGGCCCGGATGAGAGGCAGTGTGACCTCTGCAGCTGTTCCTGCAGGGCTCTCAGGAAGGCGTTAACTGGCTTTACTTGAAGCTGCCCTGTTGAAAAATGCATCATGTGTGTTAAATGAACATCCAGTGTAGAAGATCAGAACTAACTTCTCATTTCTGTGACGTAAATTTCTCAATTATTCTCAGATTTGTTTGAAGAATTCTGCAGCAATGAACAGAAAGCAAACATTTATTGTTGTGGGATTTCTCTCTGTTTTCATTGCTGCACCTGGAGTCTGTAATCACACATAAGAACCCCAATCAGAGCATTTCACCTCAGAAAACTGTGATTTTATTTTAACCACTTGATGTACCTCAGTAGAGCTTGTTGGAAATCACTGATTGTTTCTCGTTTGAGCTGAATGTCATAAAATAAGAGCTGCAGGGCTTGGAGAATAATACAGAAGCTTTTTGATGTTTGATTTACATGTTTAGAAACTGTTTTACATCAGAATATCCTTATGAAAGAATAATTATACCCCTTTAATATTTCTACATTCTTAACATCACTTTTATTAAAATCCTCTACAATCTTCAGTAACTAAAGATTGTCTTAGTAATTGATTAATCAGGTTTTCATTTTAATCCTATTTTATACAGTACTAGAAATACATTCAAATAAACAAATTAATAATTTTTTTAAATAAAGAGATAAACATTTTATTGCCTAAAACACAATAGTTGCATTCTTAAGTGTATGTTTAGTCATTAGTTGGAAAAACTCTTTTCTGATCGACTTTCTATCAATTAGTGTAATGCTGATATGTTGACTATTTTTTTGAATCATTGATTAGTAATTGGATTGAAAAAAGTGCTCAATATGAAATTTTTTGTTTATTTACACAATTTGAACCATGTAAAGCTAAAAGTGTCACATGAGAAGTTCTGAGTAGAACATATTTACAAAGTTTACTCATTTTTTCATCTTAAATGCATAAATGTATTGCACAGCTTAATATTATCGGATTTGAGTGTTTTGTTTTTCTTCAGCAAATGGCCTTTCTTGAGTCTGTGTATTCCAGTTAACAATTAATTGATTATCACAATTAATCACGATTAATCGTTTCAGCCCTAATCTTTCCTATAATTTCCTGATTCTTCTGTATTGTTGCTCACTTTGCCTCCAACTGCCTTTGATTCCCAAATAAAGTTAGAAAATCTCAGCAGATGCAACTTTTATTATTACTTTCACTCATTGTGTATTTTGATACTGTTATTCAAATAAAACTAAATTACCTTCTATTTCAGTTTCCCTCTTGGAGAGCACAAACATCCATCCTGAAGTGAGTTTCTGTTTGTCCTCTGCAGGTGCCATTCTGGGACGCTCGGAGACGCAGGAATGTGTCCTCTTCAGCTCCAGCTGGGACAAGGACCGAAGCAACCACACCGGCACCGAGGACTGCGTCGGCGAAAAGGACAAGCGGCGGCACTGCTTCGCCACATGGAAGAACGTCTCGGGCACCATTGAGATCATCAAGCAGGGCTGCTGGCTGGACGACATGAACTGCTACGACAGGTACGCAGGGAGACTTTCAATAAGTATGAGGAAGCTAAAGTATTGTGTCCTTACTGATGATTTAGATCAAACAAAGGATTCATTTTGGACTAAAGCTGCAGAAATATGTCATGAAATTAGGAATGTTTCATTTTCTTCAACTGAACCATGAACTTTACTTTATCTTTTGTCAAAATTAGTTGTTTTTTTTACATTACTTTAGCCTATCTTAGTTTAGCCTGTGTTAATTTATCCTATGTAATCTTAGTTTTGGCTGCGCTATCTTAGTTTAAGTTTTGTCAGTTTAGACTACATGATCTTATTTTACTCTTTGTTAGCATATGTCTTAGCTAAGCACGGTATGAGTTTAGTTTGGTGATTACCTACTTTAGCTGGATTTATCTTTAGTTAGCCTACATTAGTTTAGCTTACCTTATCTTAGTTTATTTTTTGTGGGTTAATTAAGTTTCTTATTTCATCTTAGTCTGTCTTAGCTTGGTTTGGTCATTTGTTGTTTAGTTTGTTATCAGATAATGTTTATCTGCTGGCGATGGCTTTGAGTTTCTGTCAAACCCATCGATCAGATGTTTCATTAATTACTGAGTGATTAAAAGAACCGTTTCTTAGTTATGAACTCCAACCTGAGTTCAGATTCTGTGAAGCGTGGCCTCAGTTTTCATCCAGCTCAGAGCTGGAAGTCTTTGTGAGGTAGCTTTACATTTATCGCCTGCAGACAGCTCTTTCTTTCTCTTTAAGACAAAGCCAGCTCATCATGACTCACTTGCAACTAAACACATTTAAATTCACCTTGAGCACATTTTTGTCCCTCGGTGTGCTTCCCATTCGAATAATTCGCACAAGGCCACATTTTAATTACTGCAACTAACAGAAATGAAAAAGCTTTGCGCTTGAAACTGATTAGATTTCTAAAAAGTCTAATAAAAGCATCTACTAATGAGGTGTGTCTTCATAATTTTATGCTCACTAGAACTTGAAGCTGGTATCAGGAGTTGGTTTGAGGCAATTTGTGTTTTCCTTTGATTCCCAAACGATAAAGTTGCAGTCCGCTGCGTTCAGGTGCCTCGGTTCAGACGGCGCCGGCTGGCCTCCCTGGAGAGCGCAGAGCAAGTCGAGGGCGGCTGCCACTTCCTTTGGCTTTTATCTGATGACTGAGAGAGTGAAGGCGTGTGTGTGGGTGTGTGTGTGGGTGTGTGTGTGTGTGTGTGTATTGGCTCACGTAGGAGTTATTTAATAAATGTTGTGTTTCATTGTCCTCTGTGGCTGTGAGGGAATGAAAAGAAGAGAGAGGAGTGTGTGTTCATGCTTTTTGCACAGCGTCACATCTTTTATGTTCGATGCACTCTGAATAATAAAAGTGCCTCTGCGTGCAGAGATGGATAGCTCTGTGTGTGTGTTCCTAATTCCCACCTCAATGTCCTCTGCAGCTACGAGTGTGTGGAGAGGAAGGTGAGCCCCGAGGTTTTCTTCTGCTGCTGTGAAGGCAACGTGTGCAACGAGAGGTTCATGTACGTCCCGGACACGCAGCCGCAGAACGACACCAGCCACTCCACCGCCTACAGTACGTACAGCGCAGCTTCTCTTCTCTGCGCTACGATGAAATACCACATTAGAGAAAAATACATCATCAGTTTTAATCATTTTGGACATTTTTTTAGTTAAAAAAATTAGGCTGCTTGCATTTCTAACTGGATAATTAGCCACCTGTTTTTGGCACAGTTTGAGTTAAACAGTCCCACAGCATGATGCTGCCACTGCCAGACTTTTATAGCAGTGGCAGCATCATGCTGACAGATGGCTTCATTTTAATGAAGATGATGGAGCTGATGTGAGTGAAATTACAGCTTAGTTGGTTGAAACTTAAAAACAGAAAAACGATCTAGGTAGAGCTGCTACCTATTCTATTATTCTGATGATTTGACAAATTTTGCAAATTTTTCATTAGAAATATGTTAAAAGATGCAATTCAATTCAATTTTTAAACAGAAACTTAAACATTTTTTGCCTAAAATGCAGTAAAAGCATCCTTGGTTATTATGGAAAAGATGCAGCTAAAATTCTTCTAACATTAACATGTGAAAAGCTCAGTGTAGAGCTGATCTGTTGATGCATTTTTGGTTTAACTGGTTAATAATTATATAGGAAAAGTTGCTCAATAGAATGTTTTTTACAGAATTTGAACTGGGTGAAGGTATATATATATTAAATCCAAAATGTGTATATTTTTCTACAGTTTTGGATTAAATATTGGTCTGAGTGTGTTGCTCTTTTAGCAAAAGGCCTTTTATAGAGTTTCTATTCGCCAGATAGTTATTAATCGTTTAATTGTTTAACAGCAGCTTTAGTGAACAAGTCAAGAGCAGAAACCCCCTGGATAGAGGCTGTACTGGAGTGTTCAGATCTCAGGAGTCCAGTGTTTGAACAGGAAGCTGCGTCTGCAGCAGCCTCCAGTCCTCCCAGTGTTTTCTCGTCCGACGTCCTTGCACTTCTCACTTCACAGCTACCAGGCTCATCTGTCTGCTTGTGTTGGTTTGGATGTGACTGAGAGAAACCTGCAGACAGCCTGTTGTGTAAAGAAGTCGTCGCTAACAGCCTGAGAGACCCACAGAGCAGCTGGCGAAGCCCCTCCCCCACCCGTTGCCGGCTGCTGAATCAAACAGCGGCACCTTGTTACGGGCCGAGCCGGCAGAGAGCGCTGGTATTTTTGGCTGCAGGATTACATTATGTCACGAGATGGATTTGCTAATCCCGCCCCACTCTTCTGTGTGTGTGTGTAGGTATGTGTGTGTGTGTGTGCGCTCTGGTATGATCTCTAAGCACAGTAGCAGTAAGCCGGGGTTAGTGCTGCCCAATCGGATGTGTTTCCTACCGTTCATTCCTCCTCTCCAACCATTTCCTGTCTGTCTCCGCAGCCACATCCAACCCGTTCTCCCCGAAGCCGGCGCTGTTCAGCACGCTGCTGTACTCCCTGGTCCCCATCATCGGCCTGGCCGGCGTCGTCCTCTTCTCCTTCTGGATGTGGAGGCACCACAAGCTGGCCTACCCTGCTGCCCTCGTCCCCACACATGTAAGTCTCACCTGGCATTCAGGCGTCTGGGTTTCTCTTTCGGTGTATTCACCCACGGTGACCTCACCTTTACCTGTTAAATGCTAACAGAGAAAATGGAAACCGTCTCAGTTCCTGAGTGTCACATTAGTCTTTCCCAGGAAATAGAAGCAGCAGAAGCAGAAAGCAGCTTTGTCACAACTTGAATCTACTGTGTTTGACTGTAATTTCCTTAATCTGGACTCAAACATCTTTACTGTTTAGAGCAGAGAAACGGTGGATGCTCAGGGTTTCATGAGAGTAAAGCAGAGATGAATCATTTATTTTAATAGTTCCTGTCGTTAATTTTGTGAAGACAAAACCAGGACTTAGTTATATTTGAACTTTATAAAACAAACCAATGTTTAAATATGTTAGTTTGTCCGACTTGAAAGTTTATCCAAGTTTCTCTGTTTCACAAATTCCTTCAGTCTGGAGGAAGAAAACAGTTTGAAAGGAGAAATATTACAAACTAAAATCCCTCTGTCCAGCTGTCCATCATGGACTGACCTCAACTCTGTAACCATCTGAGCTCCTTGCTTCCCAGGTGAAAATATCTCAGTCTTTAGTCATAGTTGGTTTCTGTGTCATTTCAGTTCAACTGTCCACTCAAACTCCAGATCTATCATGACTTCTGCCTCCGGAGTTTGCAAAGTTGCTTTAGAATAAACCAAAGGATAAAGATTGGCTAAAATACACAAGAAAAGGTCAAGCACGGAGGTGGAGGGGTGATGATATGGGCTTGTTTTGCAGCCGAAGGTGAAATTTGATTCAACCTACTCCAAACTTTAAGGAAGAGTGAACCAACATCAACTGAATCAGATAATTGTTGCTTCAGATCAGCTCAGAGGCTCGTTGACTCACCGACCAAACAGACAAGTCTTTGTACTTTTATGTTAAACTAAAAGAAAAATTCTAGAAATCTATGAAAAAAGCCTTGAAATTTTCCACTCATGAACTTCTCGTGAACCTTCTGCTTCTTGCTTTTATACAAATCTCTTTCAGAGAGACACATTTCATCTGAAATTCATCGTGCTGGTTGAGTTCAAACCTTTCAAAGTTTCATCTAGTCGCCCCAACTTTTCTCTGTGTGCTTAAATGTTGAAAACATTCCAGAGAAATTAACACATCCTCTAAAATTCCTGATGAATTTAACTTCTCCGAACGGGAGGCTCGTTTCTCTCCACTGCAGCAGAGGTAGATTCTGAGCTGCTCGGCAGCAGGGGGAAGAAAAGCAGAGCTTTCCAGCGTATGGAAGAGGAGTCAGGGGCCTCTGCATTATTGATGAGGCTTTATATAGGCAAACAAAACTAAACACAGAGAAGCTCTGCCTCCGAGGATGGAGGTGGTGGGTGAGTGGGTGAGTGGGTGTAGTGCGGGGGAGCGAGCAAGCGAAGAGAGACGTGCAGTTCTCTCCACTCACTTATTGTATTTGCAGAGCGCCGAAGCTTAGCGGGAGAGAGATAAAAAGACAGTTACACAATGCAATCTGGAAACAAAGCTGATGTGCATCGGAACAACAACAAGTCTAAGAGCCTTATGGAGCGTTTTTACCTGGAAACGGATAAATGAGTGGGAAAAAATAAACAGCACAACGAGATCAGGGGTAACATATCGAGCGGCGATATGTACAAGATTCTCTCAGCAATGCGTGAATAAAATGAAATATATTAGCCAGCGTGGCGCAAATGAAGTCATGCTGGGCGTCTGTGATGGAGTTGAAGTGGATTATTGCATAAAGGAGTAGGTGTAGCAGAGCAGGAGGGAAGGAAAAGGAGGTCACAAGCGCAGGAATGTATTTAAAATCCACTCGATGGGAATTCAAGCTGCTTCATTAAAAACTTTTCTCGCTTCATAGTATTTTTTTGAACAGTTTTGAGAGCATTGATCTTCCTTCCTGTCAGGCTTTCCGCTTCTGTTCAGCAGATGAAATCCAAGCCGTTCATTTCCGAATTCTGGCGTCACGTTGCGGATCGTCTTGCACCGAGTCAGTGAAATGTCAAAAACCCAGATGTGTTTATTGGAACTTTGTTTAGGTTTTCTGCTCGGTCATGACTCGGCCTGTTCGATAATAGAGTCTCAGGGGAATGACGCGCTGCACTCAGTCATGTATTTTTAATGTGACAGCAACAAATTGACCACATGTGTTGGATTTAAAGCATCCGGTGCAGACGGAAGGTCCAGTTGGTATTAATTGAGCCATGTTGAAGGACTACCGTATTTTCCGGACTATAGAGCACACCTGACTATAAGCTGCACCCAGTACATTTGTGGCAGAAAAACCATTTCGTACATACATAAGCCGCACCTGTCTATAAGCCGCATGTGCCTACATACAGACGGTACACAGAAAGAGTTTTCAAAGTT